>AXNI01002062.1:0-10426 GCA_000498555.1 Heterococcus sp. DN1 | reverse complement strand
ACAATCAATAATGTACTGGCTGTAGCAAGGTATAGGGTGCATGTGGCATGAGCATCTGCAACCAAGTTGAAGCTACCACAGTCACAGAATACTCAGTTAACTGCTTTTTCATTAAAAACGAAAAACTGTGTAAAGTATGATGAGACAGCAGATTGTCCGGTTGTGTGGTGCCCCAGCTGCTCGCATAATAAGTATGAATAGGTGTTACTAGCAGCTTACAATACTGCTAGTACTGTATGCAAAAGGTTCATAAACAAGGCTCAACATCAAAACAACCGCGCCTGCTGTTGTACCTGCTTAGTTAAGTGTTTTCTTTTAAGTCAGCTGCATGCATCTCGTGCATCATACATCATTGCCTGCTGCTGTGCTCACAGCACAGCAAGCAATGATGTGAAGACGCTCGATGTGCGCTTGCAGAGCCTTTCAATGAAATACTTCTGCATGTTACATACGCATCATGTATACATGCTCGTTCAGCAATTGTAGCAGTTTGTTGGTGTGTGCCGCATATCGCATGCTACGTGCAGATTGCGCCAAGCTGTGCTGTAGTTGTCAGACGTTGTTCGAACGATACATGCACATGTGTGACCACTGCATTGTCGCAGTGCACCACAACTGCTGAATGTGGTATGTGGTGTGTACTAGCAATGCAGGCGCCCTACCTTCATGCCATGACATGTCTTAAATTGCGTTTGCACTGCAACTCAGACCATCATATGACTCTAAACATGTCGCATGGATGCAGGCACTAATCACAGTAGCGCAGCAAGTGTTGGGCATGTACGTTAATCAGTAACCAGCAACTGATTAACTGACACAGTAGTGTGTAGTGAGTCTGAGTGTCTTAAGAGGCTGTGATGGCACTTGTAACACTGGACTACCACTAGGTTGTCTACTGCCTGCAACTACTCCATCTACATCTCTTTAAGTCTAGCAGAGCGTTTTATCGCTGCTACTGGTGTCCGAGCAATGCAAGCTTCAGTGTTTGCACAAGCGCCAGACTGTTGTAGGTCAGCAGCGTACGATGACTCAGCAACAGCAACACAACTTCATGGCCAACAAACAGTGTGAGGTCTTGTCAGCAGACTGCAGTTAAAGCGCGGCTAGCAGAACACTCATGCTGCAATCATACCAATACAAGCGATGAGTGTTGCCAGCATGAGCGACAAAAGTTTTACATGCTCGTCGTCCGTTGGGTCTACCAGCTAGCTCTGTTCTTTATTTTTTCGAATGCACACAACATCAAGTGTCCGCTCTAACATTAGCCAACAGTACTGAAGAGTGTTGTGCACTACTGGCACTACCTGCTGCATCATGTTGTTTGGTGACATGTTGCAGTATCTACAGCGTTGACATACGGCCTCCGACAAAATGCGCACTATGTGAGTAAAAAATGCTGACTGCGTCAGAAAGATGCTTAATGAATGATACTTCAACAACACATATATTGTGCTCAGTGTGCACATAACAATTTGCGACTGCCGTGTCCAAGCTCCATCAAATGCTACGATAGCTGCAGCGCGCTCTCGCAGTGCACACAAGAGCTGCTGTGCGGCTAAGTGTAGCACGTTGCACGAGCATGACTGCCACAGTCGGCTGACTGAGACTTGTGCTGTCAGCCGAGCACTTTCAGAATTGCGGTGGTATAATGTGCCTTGTTGACGTCTTTCTAGTTTATGATGTAATCAAGCAGGCCATCTCTGTGCGTGCTGCAAGCTTGCGTTGTAAGTCACTACTGCAGCGGCTGAGAATTGGACAATCTCATCAACAGAGTGGTGTATGCTCAAATTTGGTATTACGACTACAGATTCTGCAGACTTGCTCAGATGATAGCAGTAGCTACCTAGTAGCAGTGCTCGTACTCAGTGTAGCACTGACATGAAAGTAGTACCTGAGCTATCACCTGAGCAAGAACTCTGTGATCGCTGTTGTTGTTCACATCTTCAGTTGTTGCTAGTAGCTACTGACGCGAGTACAGCATCTAATAGCAGTAGCTCTGTGCGCAGACGTTACATTGAAAGTACTAGCATGTTGGTTGCCATGTAGCATATACAGCAATAGTCTGCGCCTTGTGATTCTTTGCCATTATGAGCTCGTCGTGCAGCAATCCTGCTCAGCTGCACACTCGTATCATACATACGAACTGCAGTAAAGCTGTGAATTGCTGCGCACCAGCTGATTCCTTGACATAAATGTACTTGATAGCAGTGACTGGCCAAGTGATCTGCTCATGTGCCAGTAGTGGCTGCACTAGCCTTAAAATTAGCAAGAGCAAGAGTGCCAGAATGAAGATGTGTCCGCAGTACAATCTGTCGCGCTGAGGCAGAGTGTGCTGGTTCATATCCACGTTCGACTCCATGCTTGTGCTGACGCTGTGGCTGATGCTGACTGTTACTGCTGCTGATCCGTTCCGAGAAGCCATGTTGTATGTGCACCATGGCAACAGCGTTTGCGTCACTGAATTTGCAGCACACTCATGGCGACAAGCGCGACGACGTGCAGTAAAGGCAAGCATATGCGCCAGAGCAGTGCTTGAGTCACTACCAACGCATGTGCGTGCTCAATGTAATACTGCTTCAGTAGTCACTTACAGGGTGCCTTCGTGCATCTCTTTTATAGCGCATAGTGATTCACTGCAATGGTGTTTGCGTAGTAAGCACCAATGTTTGATGGTATGATGACGCTTGCAGAGCTTTTTGAAGATGACACTGATGCATGACACACTATACGCAGCTGTGTTGATAGTGCATTGGTGCGCACCGTAGCACTATATCGTAGTGGTGCATGTCCGCGCTTCAAGCGTGAAAGGCTGCTTTGTTTTTTATGCGCACCACATGCGATCACAATAAAGAATAACTACAAACAACGCGAACCGGTGCACTGATGACAATCTGTGGCAGCAGTACTGTTAGCTTTGTTCACTGTGGTGGCTACTACATGCCATCATCACTTTCTTAACGCCCATCAATTACCTCTGGCGCTTTGCGCAAGTGGATATATCGATGGGCGTTGTGATTGATGCACGTCTTACCTAGCTGCAGGGGCACACCTACTCACGTACTACACTCCTTGAACTGTGCTTATGCTCTATAAGACAAGCAGTGGTGACCAGACCATAGTATCACCATCTTGTACACGCATGTATATAGAGTGCAGAAGCTTATCAAAATACTGGCGAACTTGAGACTTACGTGTTCTTGCACGTAGCTAACTGATCCTATACTATGTTTGATGGCATGACTATACTCAACAGATCTTCGGTCCGATAGCAGCAGTACTGAAGCTCGACACTCAAACTAAAGTCTACTGGTGGCTAATACTAGTGCTGGTGGCCTTGGTGGCTATTTATGCACTAGTAACATATGCCGTACTTTGGGAATTGCCGAAGGTCTAGAGGTTGGTATGATAGGCAGTAGTAAGAGTGCTGTCAGTGAAAAGGTACGTAATTCTACTGATAGACAGCAATACATATCACAGTTGTCGAGTGTACAATACGCATGCAGTTTTATAGTTTTACTAGCTGCATATGTGACACAAGCACTACTAGTACATGTCACAAAGTGTGCAAATTCTGGTGTGGAGTGTATTTGCGCAAGCGTTAGCAGCAGCTACATGGCACGCTCGCATCGACCTACGAAAGTGCTAGCAACAGTTTGTACTGTAGACTGTTAACTATGTACATACTGCTCCTCGACATCACAGTGTTCGCATGTTTAATCGTTTACACGCTGCTGAAGCTCTGACAGTGTATGCGCGTTTGCCTCACTGCAACCACAGGCACTTCCCTTTGAGGTGTGAAGGGGGCAGGCTTAAGCAGTGAATCTAGTGCAATGGGTATACTTCGTAGAAGTAGATGAAAGTATGGACATCAGACATGTCTGCCAACGGACTCTGATGCAGTTATCAGCTACTACATATTCTAGTAAGACTTGTACCAGCAGAGCGGCAATAATGTAGCACAGTGAACAAACAGTGAGAGCAGAAAACGATAGCAATACTAGCAGCAACAGCAGCTGTGGCAGTAGTAGTATCTAAAAACATTACTAATCATGCCTGTGTCGGTCGCAGCCTGACAGTTGCATTGGCGATAGTGTTAACGCTGTTGGTTGAGACATGAGCGCGTTCGCTTTCGAGACAACAATCTGGTTCTATCGTGTTGGACTTACTGCAGCAGTTACGGCTTCAATATAACAAATGTACAGCTGTAGCTATGTATTGCGTGCGTACTATGACTTTCTAGCGTGCTGTTGGCTTTGTTATTCAAGTTAGTTCAATGCACAGAATTCACCACTTTGACACAAAAACAACAACATGCAAACACAGACATCGAAGGCTGTTTAAGCAACAACGTTACAACAGAATGTATATGGCCCCTGAGTGTATGCATACATTTCTGTTGTGCAACATGTGCAACACATTAGCACTGAACATAGTCAAGAGCTCTAGTCACTACCACTGCCTTCTTCGCTATCAACATCAGCAGCATCAGCAGCAGCTGCAACGCCTGCATCATCATCAATCATTGCATCATCAGCCGTTTCAGAAGCAGCGGTTTCAGCAGTGGCGGTTTCAGGTTCCGCGGAACCTTCCCCTTCATACACCAGAAATCCTTCGCTGAACAGCGCCTTTGCAATCTCCAGCTTGTCGTCAAGGTCATCAGCAGGGGGGTGCGGCAGCTCCTTGACAGCAACTGCATCAGGATAAGCATTCAGCAGTGCTTCAACAGCTGGCGCATCATCGAGCTCAAACTCTAGCGGCCGCAATGCGCTGCCATGGTGCACTCTGGAGTTGTCCATAGCGTGATACACCACCTGATAGTGTACATGTATATATGCCATGATCACAAAAGTGAGAGTTCAGTGCAGTGTCAGCTTTGATGCGAACTATGAAGACGTATTTGTTACTGTACAACGTTGTCTGTGCAGTGGTAATTAATTTGTAGTCAGATGCAACCCCTGTCGTGTAGTAGCAGCTAAGTCAGATGGGCATAGTGTAGGCATGTAAAACGCTGCACACTACTGCGCAGTCGCACTATTATCACTACTGTTACTGTTGCAGCGTGCGCTGCAGCAAGCGATTGCGCGGTGGTCGCAACTGTGTACCGCTGAAGTCGAGGTGTGATGTACATAAACAATTAAGTGTCTGCAGCGAGGTCGAGGTGTGGCAGACACTGATTGACAAGCGCAGCAGTTAATGGATTTTCTTTTGAATACTAAGTATTTTCAAATTTGAAGTACGTACCGCCATGCCATCTTCAATGACAAGCCGTGCAATGCCTCTGCGTACACAGCGCAAGCGCGACTCGCCATTCCACTGTATTGATGGCTGCTGCAGTACTGTCATTGCTTCCTGTTGCGATTGTAAGTGTGAAAGAGAAACGAAAGCAATGCAAGCAGTACTAGACAGTGTCAGTGTACACAGTCAGCATATAACAAAGTGAGCATAAAACCGTAGCATCTGCGCACATAAACTTAGAATGGACGTGAGCATACTACACAGCACACAAAACAGCAGAATCCGGTACGCGTGGCAGAATCTCTACCATCAGTTTGCAAGCTTACATCAGGTCGTTCACAACTTAAGTCATGAATGCACGTAATTGCAAACAATATACAGCAATGCTACAACTGTAAGAAATTGCAGTTTAAGTGAAGTCTTTTACTAAAGAACTTACTTCATCTTCATGCAGCACTGGTGGCAGCCTGTCACTGATATAGCGCTTAGCCATCTGATCTGCTGCTAAGTCTATCTGCTCTAACGCTTCTGACAGCACCAGTTTCATCTGTTACATTACCAAACCATCAAATGATATCACAGTCAGCGATACTGCTTTGGGTTACAGAAATGTTACATGAAACAGTGCGCATCGCAAATGCAACAACACCTTATGCTGTTGACTAAGCGCGCGCTTGACTTTATATTACAGTAGGTGTCAGAGTTATGTTTGCAAGACAAACGCACCTGACAACTGTGCATCAAGCGCAATACAGCGCATTTGCTACCACTAAGCACACATCTATACATATCAAATCTACCATCACTGTTAGTTATACTTATTGAAGTAAAAAGTAATAGTTGTATTGAATGCTGCAGTATTATTTACCTGTTCTTTGAGTTGTGCAATGAATGCTATTTTACGTGCGTCACTGTCACCGTCGCCAACAGCTGCCCCCATATAGCTTAAGTAGTCACGAGGCAGGCCACGTCTCAGTGCCATGTGCTTTGCTGTTGCTGACTCTAGCGCTGCTGGCACTACTGTTTCCAGCATGTCAGCCCAGCAGTTACCCTGCAGTAACGGTCACAGTAGCGAATATCAGTAATGATAACAGTATGATGTTACTTGTTACAGTGCTAACACCATATGAAAGACAGCAGCAGTAGCACTAGCACATCCTAACAAGACACCGTAGCTTACTGGAGGCGCATTCGTGTATATGCGCATACGATGCACTACAGCACTACAGTTGGAGAACAATGCAGGCAATTTCTTGAAGAGCTCCATATCCAACGATGTTGACTGAACATTGCTCTTCAGATCACACAGTCATTTGCACAGGATGATTATCGACTGCATGCAAGCACTGCTGTTGCTAAGTGCGTCATGACACATGATTATTATTGTTGCAGATTCAACTGCAGCCGGAGGGCTTCGCTCGTACAGCTTTCGCTTACTGCTCACCACATCAATACACTACAAGTAAAAGATAGTTCATACAAGTGTCTGCAGCGAAGTCGATGTGTGGCACACCGCAGTCGACAAGCGCATCACTTTGCAGATTACTTTTTGTTGTTGCTGTACCTGATAGCAAGAGACAGTTAAGTGTAGACTAGCAGGTCCAGTAGGTACAGTAATAGCATGGTGTACCCAGCCTCTAGGAAAGTATAGTACATCACCCTGCTCTAATACACAGTCTATCACTGGTGGTCCTAGCAGTGCCAACTCTTCTGCTGTCTGTAGTTGAAGTATATGTTACCGTGTACAGCAACAGTATAAGTAGTGTATAGTTACTTAGTGATGTATATGTCACAGTGTGCAGTAGTAGTACAAGTAGTGTATAGTACAAGACGATAAGGTCAAGACTTCTGTTGTCTGTATTGCATTTAAAACGGTGTAAGAAACGTCGAGATTTTATATCGGCATACAATGTAATATCCTGACAGTACCCTGAAGTGGGTTATGCAGTCAGCGGTACTGATGCTTGTGATACGATACAAGAGATATCGAGATGTTAAGCTGGGATACAACATGAGAATTTAACAATACTCTGATGTGGACTGTGCCGTCAGCAGTGGTGAAGCTTGTGAAACTGCAGCATTGTCTTTGCTGTTGTCCGCACAGTTCGATTCACGTGTCTGCAGATCAAATGCTTAGCGCTAGCCTACAGGTGTAGGCATACAAGCACTAAAATGGCAATGAGCAGAACAGCCAGTACATGCGTTGTGTTAGTTTGTTCGCTGGATTCACGTACCAGATTGCCACTACTAGTGCGCGGTAAGCTGTCCTCGGATGATAGCGGTGCATACACTTTCCACCTTTTTGAACCTGCATACATAGCATGTATACACAAGTACTGCAGTAGTAAGAGCTATGCTCACAACTTAAGATTCAGCACATGTTCACAGCTGCATGTATGTACTTTCACATGCACTCATATGCTAGCAGTAGCAACTGGTGACACTGCATTGTATATACTGCTGAACAGCCGCTTATCGACTAGTGTAGTATACCACTAGTCGCAGTCAGAGTTTGATCAGCACTGCTCAACAGCACCTAGGCAGCCTCAATCGCGGTATGTTATGATTACTGCTGCTGTGATATTCATAGTCTAACGTACCTTCAATCTGCAGCAAGAAAGCTTCAATGTCATCATAGTGTGGTGCAAAGCCCTGCTGTCCAGGGGGTGTCAGATAGACGTTAGCACCACACATACAGCCCCACTCTTCTTCTAGGGTAGCCAGTAGTGCGTGCACTGTGTCACTGTTTGTTTGTTTGATATAGCATAAGTTCATTAGAAAGTGTGTATAAGAAAGAGCCAGCACAGTCAATGGCGTCTGCTGTATAGCACCACGTTAGTTATTCATTGTGGTAGCATACAGCACACACAGAGCTAGAACGCACCATGTGCACCTAGTTACTACACATGTGCCAGCACTAAATCAATCAAATAGTTACGCGCGCGTCACCGATGTGATCAGTAGTAGTAAGTAGTTCATGTTTGCTCAGAGGCATTAGTTGAACTGTAGAAATAAAGTAAACTACTAATTGAGACTATGGTATCAAGCAGTACTGAACCAGATATAGATCATTCACTCAGCGCTAGTGCTTACCTGTACTTTTGAGGGCATGGCATGCGCAGTGAGCAGCCCTGATCGAAGCTTTCAGCCACAAACTTAGGGTCTACCACTGCGCCTTCAGGGACCCTCTCTGGTGCTTCCGGGTCTGCTTCTTCTATCGGATTTAGAGTGACTCGCCTGTAATCACAACAAAAGTGACGTGCCATTATCGATGTTGTTGTTAGAATCGTTGATGCGAGGCGCAGTTTACTGCTGCAAGCGGTCGTATTGGAAGCTTTACTGCTTAGTGCATTGCTGGATACTACTGACATTTTCAGCAGTCACTTGCAGTGCGAGCTCGACGCAACACGCAGGCCAACTTACACGCTTCTCGATCACAGCAGCAAATATACTCTGCTGCCAGAGCATGCAATATGATGTGGTACCACAGGAACATACATGCAATAGCAAAGCAAGTGACTCGCCTGCCGTTGACAAAGTTGGTAACGTCCAGATCAGTGCCATAGCGCAGGCTCTGCTGTGAGATGATAGTGCGCATGTCATCTGAGCTCAGCCAGCCGCCGTAGTAGTCTCTGTGGACAGCAGGGCGCTTGATTAGCAGTGCTCTGCGCTCCCAGTGCTTCGCATAGAACTCATCCACGTCCTGTGATGTGCACATGCACACCGATGTATTCGATTCCAGCGCAACGTGAGCAGCGTCTAGCAAGGAGCTGCTACCGTTCTCAAATACAGACAGTTACCTTCAGTGCATGTTCAGCGTGTAACTTCAAAGGGAAAGCAAGATACTGCAGTGTGCAAGTCCAGACAAACATGCACTGCTGCTGTTTCTGGTGCACACATGTACATTGCACAAGCAGCAACATGTACATATTGTCAGAAACTCACCATTGGAGCGATGAGCCACTGCAGCAGCTGGCGTGCTTTCAGGCCGCTGTCAAGTTCAGGGTCAGCACAGATGTCGTGTGGATCGACTTGCAGCAGCATCTTTGCGAGCTCATCGTTAGGGTCAACCTTCACAATGTAAGGATCAGCAGTGGTGCTGTTTGCACTGCTGCTACCACTGCTGCTGCTCTTGCCAACAGTACTACTAACAGAATGATTTAGTGCAGGCGCATGATCGCTGTCATCAGAGCTGTCTTCTGCAGCTGTAGAGTGCTTGCGCTTGCTGCCACTGCTGCTGTGGTCTCGTCGTGGTGCACCAGCAGAAGGTGGTGCTGTGCCATTGCGCTTCTCGCCCTTGTGATGATGGCTCTGTGCTGAGTCTGAGCGAGGCCGCTTGCTGCCTGCACTGCTGTGCTGTGGCTCACCAGGGCCGCGCACCTCCTGCGCTGCCTGTTTACCTTTCTTCTTGCGCCTCTTTTGAGCAGCTCTGCTACCGCCTGCATCCATGATGTTTATCAAGGTGAGATGGAGATCACGCCTCAGCCCCGAGCGCAGAGAAGGAGTGGAGCGTCACCAACGTGTCAACGGTTCTCCAACGGTTTTTACTGAGCCGTTTAAAGGACACATGAGGATGAGGGCTATGAGGTTCTAGAGCCTATACTTATCATGTCTGACAGCCAGCAATGGCGCAAGCCTAAGGTTCAGTTCGAAGAGAGCCAAAAAACGCAGGAACTGCCAAGATCTGCTGTTGCAGGTGGCCGTGCGCAGCAGTTTGCAGGCACTCGCAAGAGCTTGCTGAAGAAGAACGCTTCACACAACAAGTCAGCTCTTAGTATACAAGCTGGTGCTTCTGACAGTCAAGAACCTCGACAACGGCGTATCAGCCTGCCTGATTCAACCACTGCTCCCAAGGCCCAGCACCAGGCTACACAGCCGCTTACATATGAGCAGGTGACTTTTCAGCTAATTGTGTACTCTTTCTATGCTACCATTGTCTTACTAGACATTGCTTGCAATTGCCCTTCGTGCAGGGCGATCAGCGAGGACGGCTGCTTGGACGGGAACTGCTGCGGATGTTGCAACCTGCAGCAGCGCAGCCGCCAGCTATTAACAGCTCAGCGATGCCATCACCCGCTGCCGTAGTTGCAATAGCACAGTTGCAAGGCAGTAGGTGCACTGCAGTAAGTGACAGTGTGATCCCTGCTGCTGCTACATGCAGTAATGACAGCAGTAGCAGCTATAGTAAGAA
>AXNI01001904.1:0-22031 GCA_000498555.1 Heterococcus sp. DN1 | reverse complement strand
CAGCTGGTGCGCTACATGAAGTTGCGTGGAGTTGGACAGGAGTATATAGGAGTTGTGTCACTGTGTAACAAAAGTAGTTCTATGTGTGCACTGAGGGAAGTTTTACACTGTATAATGCCGTCACAGAGTGTCTATAAGTGCAGTGCTCACACAAGCTAGTACTAGTGAATAGCAGTAGAGTCATACGTGTCGGCGCGACTGATCTTCGTCTTGGCTTCGTGCAGTTGTCAGCGTTAGCGTTAGCACACAAACACCAGCCTTCAGTGATCAGACGTGATTATTTGAAACAATGCTACGACATCAAATACCAACAGAGCAAAGCAACAACTACAAAGGTGTCGTGCAGGCAACTGCTCAATATAAATTTTCTGTTGTCATAAGTGCTGTGTTTTGTGTGTGTCTTTGTGTTGTGTGTTTGTGAAGTTTGTATGTGTAGTTGCGAGATCAAAGAACGCAACGTGCAGCTAATGATGCCACGACTCGTTGCTGCAGCGATGTATACGCCGCAGCAGCTTAGAGATCGAATCTATGTTGGTAGCTCTATGTGCAGCAACAGCGATGCACAATTGTGCTCTCTACGTTTTGTTCGTGCCACTATTGCGCAGCAGTTTTGAACAGCTTTTCAGCAAGTTCAACGGATTGAACATCTGGATACAGCTCTAGTGATCGTGTGTCAGTACCCCCTCTCTCCCACTTTCTGACAGTTGCCTGTAGTTTACATACAACAGTGGAATCAGCAATATGTCACTGTATCAGCTCACAGATCAGACACAGCAGTAAGTATAGGCGTATGTACGCAAGTAAATAGGCAGTTTTAGAGCGCACATTCGCGTGTTGCAGTTTCAGTGCACACATCAGGTACTGCAGTCATGACAAGCGCATGCATAGGTGACAGTACAGTGTACACAGACAACAGTATGTTGTAAAGAACACACCAGACACATTTGCATCTGCGCAGTCTGGGTGTACACAACTGTACGTTTCAATTGTGTATACACATCCATACTGCAGTACAGCAGTGTGCGAAGTGTCTCACAGCAACATCTCAACACTGCTTGTATGCGATCTGCATCAGACTACACAGTCATAACACTATACATAGATTGCTACATGTTTGACACTGTTGATGCAATTTGTGCCGTGTGCCAGCAGTCAACGAAGCTTATACTACTCATACATAAGCTGACAAAAGTGAACGTGTTGAAGCGCATAATGTTGCAAAGACTCACTTGAATTGAAGAGACAGTGACCGTTGGGGGCACCACTTTCTTATTACTGCCGCTATCGTTATCATCGTTGTTAGCATACAGTCTAGCCCACGATGTGTTCAGATCGTCTAATGATGTGAACAGTGGAACCTGCAGCGTGCAATTGAAGAACAAAGCAGCAACATAACGTGTATAGATAGACGATTAGTGTGTATGACAGCAAGGTCTACTAACGCTAACAGTGCGCTGCGGGCTACTACAGCTAGCCTATCTCTTGTACAGCACAGCAAATAGCACAGCAAGAACGGCATCACAATAGATGTGCTATGCGGCTGCTAACATCAGTCGCAGCACAGTACTCATGCACCCAAAAGGCTGACGACGCAGAGTAGACAAGCTTGTTTGTGCGCCAGCACACAACACAAATGTAGTATACTGAGAAGTATGTAACTAGCATGGTCAATGAGTTGAAGTGCTCACCTTGACCCGACTAGCACCACTAGCAAAGGCGAGTCGCTCTGCAATGAACACTGGCACAGCACTGTCACCAGCATCACCCCGCCACCCTAGCTGCGCTGCATCTGCCTTTGTTACCTGTTAGTATATACAGCAGTAAGTAACATGCAAAAGTACAAGTACAGCTGTCAGCACCAGTAGTGCTAGGTCAAGAACATGTGCGTAATAGTCATACCGATGCTGGTATGCCACTACTACAAAGCTATCGAAGTAATGCGTGGTGCACAGTGGGAGTAGCTGATGTAGCAGTGAGGAGTGCTTTCACAGCCTTGCGGTACAATAGCAACTTTTTGAGTGTCTCGCGTGTACTTAGCACTGCACATACAGAGTGTATGCTCTCGCAGTACCATTTAGGTTGCGTACATGCCTGACTGAAGCTGCAGCATCAGTTTACACTACCTAGTTGTAGCAATATGATGGTAGTGTTTACCTCACTGGCGCGTGCCACAAGCTTGTATGTAGCTGTTGGATCGCTCTTGAAAGCTGCACCAGCTCCAGTGGCCTCTGTTATTGCAGTGCAGTAATTCCAGACGAATATGCAGTATACTCAGATTAATGATTAGTACAGCACAAGCGCTTGAAGTGTACACTACCATGCGGCAGCTTGCAGTATTGTTACCACAGCTGTTACTTTTGTAGTTCACAATCTGAGGTTAGGCAGATGCTGTGTAACCACCGTGCGCTGATGTTTGTGCTGCACATGTGTACACCATGTGCATTGCTATAAGCAACAGCGAGGCGTGCAAAGTACGTTTCGTGCAGAGTGTCTTATCATCAAGTAGACGCAGTGTCTTCAGTTCAAGTGAATACACATGACCATCACATGACCATCACATGGCATCAGCATCATCACTGCGTTGCCTGGCCTTACTGACTTAGTTGCTCGGTTAGAGGCTCGTCTAGCTACTTGCTGAGTTAGCAAGCGCAAGGCGGCACAATGATGGTAATGTTGATGCCAGTCTGATAGCTGTGCAAGCACTTGAAGGTCAGATCACACAGTAAGCGCATGTGCTGTAGAGCCTTGCAGCTCGTCACAGGCCATCACTGCTACTGTTGCAGCTGCAGTGGTGCTGTCACTGTCGCACCGTTGAAGCGCTATGTGCACTTTAAAGGTACTATATGCAATGGGCTATATGCTTTCATGAATAGACACACGCCTCAACTGCAACTGCGTGCATAGCATACAGAGTGGCATCGCCACTGTCCACATTGCTTCGACCTGCCCTACTTGAGTGTGAACAGCAACAATGACAAACTCAAGGTTATGCAACCGGTTGAACGTAAGGCACACCGCATTGCAAACAGACACTGCATGCACACAGCAGTGCAGTGGCTCGCCACGCGCACGCATCGCTTTGTCGTAACCGCCTTGGCGCTGTCTCCCTAGCATTGGCATCGTCCTATTGCTGTGTGTCGCACTGCGCACACAAACCGTCATGTACTGAACATGACACTTGACCAATAACAGTGTGAGCCTACTTTGACCCAAGTGCAGCGCGACAAGCTACTTGCTATGCTGTAATGAGTATAGAGCCTTCTGCAGGCTGACCTCTTACATGAAAGCATTTGTGTGGTATACTATTCAGTCTAGTGAAGGCTGCTCATACGCAAATCAGCTTGCAAACAGCGTAGTGCCTCGTCAACTGTATCAGCTTGCACTAGAGTATCAGCTTGAGTATCAGCTTGCTCAGTGCTTTTGCCTTGCTGACAAAGTGCATCAAGCAATGTGCATCACATGCATTGTGCCAGCGTACAGCTGTGCTACTGAAGCTTTACAAGCCGACCAGTGCTGCGTTGACACGTACGCTCAACAGCACAAATTTGCCTTATGAGATGAGCATAAGCTGGCAACCCACCGTGCTGTGATGTGTACTATACTTCATGTACGCTGAACACTCATCAGATAGGATCGACGGTCCTGTGTGTCGGTATTCTGCGTACTTGGCAGCTCGGGTACACATTTCAGAACACAACTAGCCCGTGATACATGCTGAAGCTGCAGCATGTTATGTCAGCAAATGCTTCTGTATTGCTTGATGCGCGTGATGCTACAGCGCTGTAAGTGCAATGCCTTGTAATGTGCGAGTGCAGTTCGAACAAGGCAAGCTGCACCTGCTCGACTATGTAGAACCGCGCTCACTCAGCATACGACTTATGCACTGAATGGTTGTGGTTCTGCAAGAAGCGCAGCAACAGCACGCCAACCACACCGCACATTCGGCAGCGCTAGTGTAGTGCTAAGCATGTAAGCTGATGCTTTGCAAAGTGTGCTGAAGAGCTGCATGCTACAAGATTTCAGCAGTGCGCCGCATGCATGCGATGTACACAGAACACCGCATGTCTATGGTACCGCGTCCAACTTGTACTAGCGCACAGGCTGTACAGCATACTTCAGATGCATCACAGCACTGATCGAGCAATCTCAGCACTTGAACATCAGACATGAGTAGAGTGAGTACTGTTGATACTGTGCGCATGCGCTGTACCATTGCGGAGTTCATGCAAACACTGACTTGTTCTGTGTACTGAGTGTAGACGGACACTGCACTTCTGACAGCAGGCCGAGCTTGTCAACATACTGCGTTCACAAGGTAATCGTGCTCACACAGTAGACTCTGTACAAATATCCAGCTGTCAGCTTCTGTAATGCTGCTGGTAGGTACATGCTGATTTCAGAGTAGTGCACCATATGGGCAATTTGTTGCTTCACTGCAAACACCAACACAGCACTAGCTGCATATATACATTATGAGTACTACATGCCGCTCAGGCCGAAGCAGAGAAGTTACTGCAGTTACAGTTACTGAAATGATAGTTACAGAAGTTACAGTTGCCGTCTTCAGCTAAACAAAGATGGCGCAGTACACACCACAGCACTCAAGCATGCGCGTATGGCACAATAGCGCTGTTGCACATTATCTATTCATGTTGATCAGCACTGTGTCAGTGCGCGCTGCAGCACATATAGCTGAGCATGGGCCATGCACTAGCTCGACAAATAGCAGCATGTGATGCAATCTGTGTGATCAGAGCATAGCAAGCTGTCAGATGTATGACCCTTGAACCGCACACACACTGTACATGTTGCTGATACAAAGCGTAAAAGGTTATCGCATCAAGCAGCTGGCAGCACTCAAGCTGCACTCTCCATTCGATGGCCGATAGGTCATGCTGACCATCGACATGAAACGTGCTCTACTGCAACGAGTACTGTGCCCAGCTCAGGCTGGACACGCGCAACACAGTGTCTGTGGTGCTGCGTTGTAGTCTTCAGAGAAGTTATAGACCAAAGTGCACAACTTGCTGCACATTGCCAAGCTATTGTGCGCACAAAATCAGCTCAAGTTAGCCAAAACGGCGGCTGCAAGTACACTATAGGCCAGTGTCGCGCTGTGTTCAGTATTGCAAGTGCTTATAATAGAGCTCTGTTGCAATGCGTAACAACTGCGGACAACCTCGCCCATAGTGCACCACTTAGACACGTAGTAAATGGTTTGCGCCGAGAGAGAGTGTGATAGCGGTGTCATTGGCATTGGCAAAACCTGAAGTTTAACTCAGACGAAACCTGAAGTTCAACTAAGTGCTTGTGATTGAGGCAGTTAAGAGGTCTGCCAGCATGCTGTACTGTGCCATAGTACCAGTGTTGTAGTGATATTATGTATGAGGAGCGAGTCACTTGTGCATGCTGCGTAATTGCATCAACAGCAGCAGCAGGACTACTTTGCAACGCTGTGTGCTCACAAGCCAAATCAACGAAGATACAGCAACGCAATGCTTTTGCCATTGCGAAACGCAATCTTGCATGAAGTAGCTTTGTGTGCACGCACTACGCAGAGCAGACTATTGATAAATCACACAGAGTTGCATGAGCAGTGAGCATACAGTAATACTGCTCTGCTGTTCCATGTAGTAAGACTGCTGCTGTGATGACCGCGTTGTTTAGAGGGTGTGTTACTAACGCCGCAGTGCTGTTGTGTGTGTTGATAGCACCACTGTAGATTCCAACACAGTTGCGCAGTGTGCGCGTCACTGCGCGCAGTGTTGGTGCCTCATGGTGTTGCTAGCACACGTACACACAGCGTGTCAACTGTGCTTACAAGTGTAATACAAGACATATGAAGATACTAGCAAGTAGTGATGTAATCATTGCACGAGCAGACAACGATGGCATGTAGCACTATCTAGCAATTGTACACGTGTGCCATATGTCGTTGCCATTTTGCACAGCTGCATTGTCGTACACAAGCTATAGACACAATGCTAACAGTACACGTTCAGGTTGATCAGTACAACTGCATGGTGCCAAACGAGAGCGTATAATGGCGGTGTCGTTGCCGCTGTATGCACTATGCAAATAGTAGTGTCTATGTGCGCCTGGCGCTATAGCATGTAGCGTTTACAACAAGATGATGTAGGTACGTAGAACAGGCGCAAGTGAAGGCTAGTACAGCACTGTGCCAATAACCGCTTTGTCTGTTAGACAACAGCCTGTGGCATGGTCATGTACCAAGGACCATTTACGAGTGTTTGCCATACTGCACAATGGCAGGACATTAGCTTCAATTATACCACAACTGACAATACAGCACATGCTATGTTGAGTGCTCGTGGTGGAGTCAGCTTGTAGGTCTGCCAGCATGCAACACTGTTCTTTATCTGTATAGGGAGCGTATTACTTGTATATATATGCTGCGGAAACTCATGAACAGTAGTATCAGCAACACTTGGCAACGCTGTGTGCTCACAAAGCCCATCACAAAGATGTAGCAACGCAGTGCTGTTACTACTGCGATACAGTTTGTGCTCTGCATGCCTTTGCGTGCATGCAATACCACGCATGCAGTACGACACAGACATGTGCACAGAACGATTTTTGAAGTACAGCAACTGCTGCGGTGAAGCCCCGCCAGGGCACTAGATCACTACGACTTTGCGCAGCACTTGTGAATGCGTGTGTAACGTGTCACATCTTGCGTGAGCTTCAAAGCACCAATTGTATGCACTATGATGCTGCAAAGTGCATGCAAGATAGCAATGGAACTTACATAGGGTACTAGCATCGCTGCACTAGCATGCCGCAGTACTACTGTCAAGCTGGCCATTAGCTGTATAACTTTAGACAGAGAATGAGTGTGCACGTCTTGATATTAGAGCTGCTATTACTGGTGACGCTTTTTGCTGAGCCTGTTTGCTGTGTTTCACATAGTCCAAGTACTTACAGTGCTTTGTGCATTGCGCAACACAGCCCATCAAGCTCAGGCATAGAGCACCAGCACTAGTAGCATAGGATATTCATGAAGTTGACACACTGAACTGCTACGCTGAGCAGTAGTACCTTGAGAAAAGAGTATGATCTACATGCATGCCACACTGTGTTAGATGTAGCGTGCACAGTGTATAGAGCACCTTTCAACACTGGCAAACGCAACCTATCACCGCTACCACAACACAGAGTGTAGAAATCAACTACACGATATGCTTTGGTACAACAGATAGGTGTCTTGCCAATGTCAGTAGTGTTAACCACACTAAACACACAGCAGCATGCACTGACTTGAAGAGCAATGTGGTAAAGTAGTTACTCGACGATGAGTCCAGCATTAGCAATGCTGTGTAGAGTGGCACAGCTAGCAAGATGCGCCAGTGCAGTCGTTTTGCAACTGTGCTGTGATAGCTTGTTGCTATGCTGCCTACACACGGAGTTTGCAGAGTGTTGAACACGGATTTCAGAGTACAGAGCACATTCATACTACTGCCTGTGTGATTAGTTTAAGATTGCACTACTGAGTGCGATGATCATCAGCGCTGTTGCAATGCCACTGTCACCACAAAGTGAAGCAGTGCACATGCACTACAAGTATAGAGAGTAGAAAAATTTCAGTAATGTGCACACGTGCCAGCAGTTGTGTATGTAACCAGCTAGCCAAGACACATGTGATATATCTGATCTAGTCTTAGGACGCGCAACACTAGTACATCATGTAACAATGCTGAGACTCTCAGATTATACATCAGACGAGACACTTGTCTACGATAGCATAGCGTTGCTGCTGCAGCATACACAAGTGTGCTTCAGCATGATACAAGTGCTTGCTGCGAGTGTGTCAGCGCACTATCACTAGCAGCAGAGGCGTGTCAGTACACTATCTGAGCTGCTATTGCTTGTGATGCTGTATGCTGAGCTTCTTCGCTGTTTTACACACTGCACAGTTCATCTATCATGTTCTGTACATAGTGTTGCAACAGTAGAGAAAACTAGCATGCGCGACACTAGTGCTAGCACATCACCGTGTACAGCTTTAAAGGCATACTGTCACTGACACGATGAGTACTTTCGTGATATGAAGTTTTGATCATCCTTACACAGCTGTGCCACTGTTATATATGCTATGTAATGAGCACACTGCAGACTGGCAATCATCTGATTGTCAATGAGACCATGTCACACACTGCAACTGTGCTGCAGTATGTGAGGTGGTTCTTGACAGTGAAGTGATTTGCCAGCAACACTGCAGGCGCATACATTGGACACACATCAGAATACGCAACTTAACATAATATGCTGCGCTCAAGCCACACATGAAATAGAGCTATAGTGTACAGCATTCTGCAGCATTGAGCGGCACATCAGTAGCATCAGCACCACTGGGCAACATTGTGTCACGATACACGCGCATGTACTGCATGACATGTTGCAAAAACTGTAAGACTCCAATTGCATGCACAATGGCGCTGCGAGTTCAAGCACCAGTAATGAAGATACACACGACTCACTAGCCTTGCTGCTGCAGTACATAGTCAAATTGATCATGACCAGTATACACATCAGTGCATCAGATGCGCGTACAAGCGCGTTGGTTGCCACAAAATGTGCCAATGTTGATTTCCTAGCTGCTATTACTTTGATACTGTGTGCTGAGCAACTTAGCCGTGTTGCACACCGCACAGTGCAAGGTGTAAAGAAGGCATTCACAGTACTACATAGGGCATATTGATGTGGCCGCGGTGAGTACAGTCGAGAAACCACAATATGCTCGCTGCGGTGCTAGTCGTGGTGTCTGCAGTGTCAAGGGAGCCCAGCACGCTGGCATTCAGTTGGCATTAAGTGAAAAACCACAACGCACAAGCGAAACTGTACCGCAATGTATGAGGTGGCTCTGACAGTCAATTAACATGCCAGCGTTCAAGGCCAATCCACACAAAACACACAGCAGCATGCGCAACATACTATGGATCGCGTGATGCACATGCAGATGGGATACGTCAGCGCCTTCGTCTGTAGCAGTAGTTGTGCGTCAGCAACTGGCGCAGCAGTACTTGCGCAGCAGTACTTGCGCAGTAGTGCATGTGACAGTCTTCAGACCTCGAGATGTGATAGTGCTACGTTTGCCTGTATGATACTGCTACAGTACCACATTGATGCTGAATCGCTTAGCTCAGATCAGCTGCAGCAAACTGCTCCAGTATGGAGGCGAGAGTTTCACAGCAACATGCTAGTGTCAGGTGATGTGTAATGCCTACAACTAGCACAGCGCTTCAGCGCACAAACTTGACGCAGTAGCAACTGCTGCGATCATCTAAGCACCAGAGTGACTGCTCGATAAAACCACGTGTGTCAGAACCGCGTTCAGAGCTGCGACAGAGAGTGCTGAGCTATATCAAGACCCCTGAAAGTGTTTCACACTGCAGTCAGTGCTTATTATGCTCTGTACAGTGTGACACTCTAGCTTAAGGGACCTGTGATATAGAGCAGCGCTAGCCCTGGCAGTTCGTTGCGTACACAATGATTGTAATGTGCTGGTGCGGTCAAGCTGTTTGATGTGTCGTGTGATGAGTATAATAGCAAGTACACTGTTGTGCCAGGTGAGATGTGTCTAGTGCCAAGAGAGCTTCGCATTGCTGGCATCGACTTCATCGTCAAAGAAACCACGACACACACTGTACGCGTGCTGCACTGTGTGAGACAGTTTGGCAGACAAATGACGTGCCAGCAACGCAGTTGCATCAGCTAACGGCAGTAGAAGGTCATGTGTAGCCCAAGCAATCTTGTCTGAGCAGCACAGCGTTACATGAAGCAATGGCTGCAACACTCAGGCAAAACCTCAAGCTCTACATGGCTACACCGTCATTGCTGTCACAGCATAACCCCACACAGATGATGCTTGAATACTGGTAGTATCAGATGCGCGGCCAGATGCGCTGTGCACAGCCATATTGCAGTGACGACCTACTGAGCCTCTTTCGTCGTGTTACACAGTTAAAGTACGTGTGTAGCTGCGCTCTGTGTACTGCATAGCACAACGTAGGCAGTACAGTTACAAGGCCGCACTAGCACTAGCGGTTCATCTTTAACAAGTACTACTTAAAGTGGCGAAGTAAGTAGCCACTGTACTGCTGTGTTGGCTGCGACAGGNGTGCAGTCTAGACAGCACCTTGATCGCTGGCATGGCGTTGACCAGACTCAATCGCGACACTCACTGTAGACTACACCACAGCGTGTAAGCCGTATTTCGCAGCCAAGCCGTTCAGCAGCATGCACTTCATAACACTGTGTGATGCACAGAAGACGCATCTAAGTGACATACTCAACATTGCGTTGTGCAGCAGTCCCGAGTGTGTCAAGTGTAACAATTTAAGATGCCAGATGAGCACACTAGCATCGTTGCTGCAAGCAGCAGCCATATCGATCATATTGACCGCTGGTGATTGTGCAGTAGCAGCGCCCTTGCGCACAGATGTGTCGTATAAGAAGCAATGCACTATGTCAAGCCTCTTCGCTGTGTTGGACATCGTGCAGCACACTGATGATGCTATGCGCAATGCGCAACACCTAGAAACAGACCGCGATATAGGGTATTGCTATATCTGAACACTGACTGCATGGCGTTACTGACACGCTGAGTGATGCTTTGAAATGCTTATGCTTCTGCCACACTGTTGCTGTGTTTTCTATCATGCGCGCAGTGTCAAGAGCACACTGCTTACTGGCAGCATCAATCAACGCCCCATGTGCCACTACACACAGCATAGGTCTTGCTATGCTGTGCGAGGTGGAGCAGACGGCTACATGTCATGCCAGATTGCAATTACTCTATACACTAGCCGCGCAATAACACTGTCAGTGTAGTGTAATGTCAGTGTAGTGTAACTACACTGTACTACAGACGAACACGCTTGCTTGTGCAATAGAGTGCTGTGTTTGTAAGCTCCACTTCACTGAGTATCTGCATTGCATACCTGATGTGCTAGTATACTACACTCTATAACTCAGAAATCGTAGATCAAAACACACATCATGCTGCACATTGACAAGCTATTGTGTCCCGCAGTGTTGGCTTAATATAGTTGAACAGGTGGCCACTAGCACAGAAGTGTGCTGAGCACTGCTCTAACGAGTGCTACAACGCCCGCTGCTTGGATGCAGGGTGCGTTGCGGCGGACGCTGGATCTGCTGTATACTATGCACTGCTCAAATGGTTAAGCTGTCATATCACAATCAACCCACAGCCAGCTCGCAACATACACCGTATTCAGCACTCATTGCATGCACACAAAAAGCTGACTGCACACACACACACACACACACACACACACGTGTCTTACGTGCGCACATGCGTGTACAGTGAGGTTAAGTGGATGCGGTATGAACTCTAAAAGAAGCAGGCACTCAGAGTGTTGCGTCTGCGCAATGTGCTCTACACGAGCAGCTACACCATGTTATGACTATTAGCTGGTTGCGTGCATGCTGTACTACATGCAGCTCTGCTACTGAGCTCGGTGCTACGCCGTTGCAGTCGGCTGAGTATCATGGCTCAGTGCAAGAGTTGTACTGTACTGAAGAACCCAGTGATGCATTGGCATGTAGCGCAATAGCGATGAGAGTACAGCTGCATTCAGGCCATCAAACTAGATAAGCCTGATGTGTCTATCTAACAGCATACCAGCAGTGCGCGTTGTTTTTAAATCATAACGTGCAAATCCAAGGCTTTACACTATTGCATGACATACAGCAGGAGATCTCACAGTCTATATGCAAGTAGTATGGTTGAGCATATAATGATTTAAGTGGATGTTCAAGTGGTTGAACTTACCTGAAGGAGCAGTCTTCCCTTTCTGAGCAATCAGTGGGTAGTACACATCATCCAGAGTGGTAGCTGATACCCTGAGTGACCCACCACTGCTACTGCCACTACTTGCAGACTGTTGTTCAAGCTGTTGAAGTGCAGCCTGAGCATCATCTGCACCCATATAGAGAGACCCCACCCCACCGTCTACGTGTATGGCACCTGCGATCAGCGCGTGTATCAATTAGCAGGAGTGGCAGTAGCGCTATCAGTAGTAGTTGGGACATTGGCAGCACAGTTCAGCTCACATGTGCTAGCTCACACTGCACTTTTGCTAGTGATACTATACTGCAGCAGTACAACTACGTGCCCTTCGCGCACTACTATCAGATCGCTTTCAGTACTGCGGCCTTTGACGGAAAGCACAGTCGATGCTACTATCGTGCGCTATCACCCAGTCAAATATGCACATGGCGTCATGCAGGCAGGCTGTACCTGCTATACACAGCCAGTCTGACTTGTCGACCGTATGCTGCAACTACGTAGAACTTGCACATACAGAGAAACACTGTGATGTTGGAATGTTATACAATGTACCCGAGGAATCGCGTATGTAGAACACAGGTAGCTGTGACAGTTTCTTCTGCACTTCTCCTCGCGTCAAGCTGTTTACAAGTAGCACAACAGCACACAACAAAGCAGTTATGTACATACTTTGAGAACTGCTGCTGCTGCTAATGCTAATGCTTGCATGTGTCTAGCCTCACAGTGAACTATGATATTCTCCTGAATGCGTCTTAAAACACTGTAGCAGGTACATGTCGTTGCTGCATTGCGCATGTTAAGAAGATGTATGCACTAATAACAGTTGACATTCACTGTACCTTGTTAGAGCTCCACGTGTAGTAGTTTTGCCTACAATCAGTACAGCATGCACAGCAAGCATTATTCAAATTTCATGTTGCTGCAACTACACTGACGCGCGTACACAGTAGTATCGTGTATGCAACAACTGAATCACAAGTTGCCGCACATTGCTGTGCAATGCAGAACAACTCCGAAAGGTTCTGTACTGTGCGTCTATGAGCTGAATCGCTTCTTCAATCAACGCAAGGGAGCCTTTGCAGAGGCACGCATAGTATAACATATGAACACAAGCTAGCGTAGAGCGGGACTCCAAGCATCCTAAAGGCTACCATATCGTAGCTAATGTTAACACTAGTGTTAGTACCAAGAGTGTGCACACACACTGCTCCTCGCTAGCACATCAATGTTTACATGATCCGCAGATGCAAGCACTAGCAGCAGCAACACATTCTATAGGTTGCTAATAAATACTGCTGCTCGCTAATACCTCAAATATTTATGTGATCTGTCCATACACGAGCTAGCAGCAGCAACACTTACCATCTTCAGTGACTTTCACAGTGCCCTGAGACCCGGATGCACGACCTCCACTAATAGGATCAGAAGGCCCCAGTAAAGTTATTGCAGTGACTCCCACAAATAGCAGTATGGCAAACACTATGAAAAGCGTTGTACTGAGCTTGGCGCTGCCGCCTTCCTGCATGCTCAGCCTGTCTGCTGCTGATGAGGGCCTGCTCTGCTGCAGCTGCTTGCTGCTGCGCGATGGAGCACACAGTGCAATGAGTTGTGTACGAAAGTACAGTTATTAACACTTCATACATCTTTGCATTAGAACTAATATGGCAGCCTGCCGACGCGCTGCACCATATGACGCTTTCGCACTATATGAGCAAGCGCACACAGGTGCACTATTACGACAGGAAGCGTCCAAGCAGCGAGAACAGTACAATAAGGACTGTTGCTTACCTTGCCAAGCCAAGCTGCTGGTTCTGCGAGCTGTGCGCACCATACTTCGCATGTTGAGGGATATGCCGCTGCAGTACAGCTCGTGACGCTAGTATGGGAGCAAAGCCTTGCACTTGAAGCTCTGTGAAAATGCAAAAAAACATGCGCAGCTTTGCATTGAAATGGCGCTGCAGCTGCTCGCTAAGTGAGTCGAAGCTTACCGCATAGGCATAAGCACAACCCCAGAAGCACTCTTGAAGGCATCATATTGAATGAAGTCTGTTTTGGGGGCAGTTGGAACAAGGGGGTCTTAATAAATAGAACTGGGGATGCAACTCCCAACTGAAATTTGGCACAACGTGCGCTGCCAAACCGATTCTTGGCGATATCTCGATACGCACAACATGTTAGGCCCTGCAACTTCGACCATTACATAGCATGCTATATCATGTACCAGCAGGGCAATGGCGAGCGCGCGTGTTGCACTATGCATTGAGAAAACAAAAAAACGTGGTCAAAATACCCTTTAACAGAGCATCGCTCGTTCTCCTGCTACACATGCCCTGATCTCCAGGGCGCTTGCAGGCAGCCTTTTGATGCTTTAAGAAAGCTACCTGATGAAACGCTGGGGACTAGAGGTCCTGCATCTCGAGTTACATTTTGCATTTTTGTAAGGCTGCTGTTCTTAAGGCACACTGTGTGTACAGGTTGTGGAGCTTAGCGTTCGCTTTAATAAGCCATGGACTTCACATTGCGCAGCGACGCGCTTGCAAAGACGTCTACAGCTGCGTGAATAGGCCATTTGAAAATTGCAAATTTGCAAAGCCGTCCTCACTACACAGATGCTCTCGCCTTGCAAGCTCTGGGATATCTCTATGTGATGCTGATTCAAGACTACCCTGAAAATGCTTCAGTCTGAGATGCTTTCCACATCGAGATCACCACATCGGTTGAGGTCATTTGGCAGCGCACGTTGTGCCAAATTTCAGTTGGGAGTTGCATCCCCAGTTCTATTTATTAAGACCCCCTTGGTTGGAACAGTGCTTCGGGGTGCTTGTTGCATCGCAAGATCATGCGATCATGATGATGTTGATGCCTTCAAGGATGCTGCTGGCGCTGTGCCTGTGCCTCTGTGGTAAGTTCCAATTGAGTGAGCATCTAGAACGCAAGTCATCTAAGCTGCGCATGTTTTCGTATCTTCTGCAGGGCTGCAAGTGCAAGGGTTCGCTTCAACAGCGTCACGAGGGCTTGTGCTGCAGCGTCCTATCAGGCAGTATGCGCCGTTCGTTGCACACAGCTCGCAGTACCAGCAGTCTGGCTTAATGAGGTAAAGCAACTCCGCACAAGCTCAGCTTGTTGCCAAGTGCCAGAAGACCCTCAACAGCAGGCAGCCTCAGCATGCAGGAGGACGGTGGCTCTAAGCTGAGCACAACACTTTTGTCTGTCGTTGCAGTGGTGCTGTTTGTGATAGGCTCAGGTGTAAGTTTGCTGCGGTCTTCTGGTCCACTTGAGCTTACATCCGGGTCGCAGGACACGGTCATGACCTCAACCATTTCCGACAACGGACCGTGTGCTGACTGTGTCTTGTCGCCTGCGCTGTACCGCATGTACCAGCATATGTTGCCGGTATGAGTCTCTGCATCAGCGCTCTAGCGTTGGATATTATCGCTTGTGAGCACTGTATGAGACCAGTAGAAGTACCGACCATACATGCTTTAAAGGCGCAGTAACCTCTGCACACTACGCACTCCATTGAATAGCTCGTTCTTGCATCTTAAGTGGTGGCTCATCTTCAAAGCAAACTCCAATGACATCGTGCAGCACATCATACAGTACTGCTACACATTGACACACAAGTATAACATAAGCCAGTATAGTTACAAGTGCTATCGAGACTAACATGATAATCTTTGCTGTTCATGATGGCGGCTGTGCCTTTTTCCTGCTGATAGCAGGTAGCACTCGCTCACGCGGAGCTGCGGGCAGGTAGCATACTGTTCAACCGCGTATTCATGAGTTTTCAACGGCTTTTGAACAGTTCACTTGTTGCGCAAGCAGGTCACTTGTGAACGCGTGTCTGCTGCAGTGGCAGGACGTCTTTAGGCCACAGAACTGATCAGACTGTAGTGCTGCTGCTGCTCTTACTGCTCTTGCTCGCACAGCAGCTTGAAGAACAGCGAAGTGCAGAGACAAATAGGAGTGATTTCAGTCTTCTTTATAGCAGATCCTTCAGGTTTATGACCACAACTAGGCACTTCTACCACAGTACTGTCTACGGACTGTGTCATCTACGTTTTGCGATTGCTCTACTGCGAGTTCAGAGCTGAGCACAGTGTGCAAGCTATTATTTGACTACACATGTATGTATAGCTTGTGCAGTGATAGCAGCTGTAGCTGTGCTGTAGTGGCACTGCTTAGAGCCCCTCTAGCAGTGTGTCTGCGTGCACTGCACTATGCTCTCTAGAGAACCCTGCAGTAGCTTTGTTCCTACGTGGAGCAGCTCTGTTAGACTGCCAGTGTATATGCGCTTGAACGCTGCTGGCGCTATCGCATGCTAACCACTACAGCTACCGCCACTGCTACGGCGCTTCACGCTTCAGGTGGCATACACGTGGAGCGCGGCGTAGGGTCTCTATTTTTAGATCTCAATGATGCTGATGCTGCACTTCAACAGCTTGAACAGCAAACTGCAAGTAGTGGCAGTAGAGGGCAGGCGCTAGAGGTGTCAGCTACTTCACTGGACGATGTGTACTACCCATTGATTGCGCAGAAAGGCAAGGTTGCGCCTTCAGGTATGTTCAATTACTTGAACATTCCAAACTGAAAGCGCCAGCCAGAACTAACAGCATCACTACAGCACAAGCGCCAGCTCCATAACAGCAGCACCGATTGTGTGGCTAGCACTGCATGCGTTAGTGTCTACTCTGTGATGTGACTCGCCTCTTGTGCACTGCTTGCGCGTCACAGCAGTACACACTGCGTGCGCGCTGTTGTTGCATGCAGCAGCGCAGGGAGCGCTGACGTTGCAACACCGCGCTCTGTGCCTACCAGCTGCGACAACATGCTGCCATGCCTTGCTGCTTTCTTGTAGCGCGTGTGGCACAGCGTATGTGCAACACACCTGGTGTGCAGCTAAGATCACAGTGCACTGCAGTCTTTACAGCACTGTCTGATGTGCTGTTCGCCTCTCTGCACAACGCTTGCGGTGTGTGCACAACAGCGACAGCTGGCGTTGGAGCTGCTTTCAAGAGCGATCTGTCAGCTACGTACAAGCTTGTAGCACGCGCTAGCGATGTAAGCACAAGCACTGCTGTTACCGCGTTGCCATGTGATGCCATACCGAAAGATTGCACACGCACTCCTGCTGTTGTGAGAATGTGCGTCACGAACGCGCTATGCACATCCCACTTGAGCTTGCGATGCTTCAGCTATGCACTCTAATGTCGCAATACTGTAGCTGTACCAGTTGCGCTACTTTACACCGCTCACAGCCGCAGAAGAACTTGTAGTCTTGCAAAACATAGCAACTTAGATATGCACGGCTATAGTGTGCGTCAGTCAGAGTGCAGTTCAGCACTTGCATTCGTTTTGATTGTGCTATATAGACACAGAGTTCGAGCTCATACATGGCACACCAGCGTATATGGCTAGTTGTAACTGTGCTCTTAATGCCATCAATGTGCTGCTTTAGGTTTCCGAAGCTGATGCATTGGACCCTAACTGGCGGCGTGACGCTGGTGACAGCGCTGTACCACTGTTCATCAGCAATTTAGGGGTGCCTGATGGTACTACTGACCGGGTTAAGGTGAAACACTACATCATTAGTTGCAGTATATATAGTGTGTATAGCTGCATATCTGCACTGCAGTTGTTGGTTTTCATCATTGCGCATGGATGTATCCACTGTGATACATCCCGTAGTAGGTTGCGCCAGCTTCGTTGCAGTATATATAGTGTGTAGTGGTGTATAGTGGCGTAGCTGCACTGTTGCTATCAGCCTTCGTAGTATATAGTGAGTATATAGTTGCACTATACTTCAGTATGTAGTATAGTGCTAGTACTGTGCATGCATACATGCCACCGTGCAGTCTGCTGCGTTCAAGGTGGTTCATCAAAGCTTGCGCAGTGTGATTCAAGTTGCGTGTTGTTGCTTGCTAGTACTTGTTCTCAACGATCTGCACAGTCTGACCGTACTAGTGTGGCTTCTTGTTGTGCGCACCACAGCTTTCAGCGTTCACATCGATGTACGATCTGAACAAGGCACTGACTCGCCTACTCGCTAGAGCAAAGATGAGAACGGCAGTAGCAGCAGCAAGCAGTCTGGGCCGTCTACAGTCAATGTCTTCACACTTCAGGTGAGACAGTATTGCTACATTGCTACATGTTTGTGTTATTACTATTGTCCCTAGCTGTTGCAATAGTGCCAGTGCTACGTATGTTCAGTACTCCAGCTTACATTCCATTCAAATGACCTTTATCATATGAAACTGTGTTCAGTTACGAGCAGTCATTACGATATTGAACACAAACATGATTATGTAGCTACGACTTATACTCAGTGTACGATAAATTATAGCGGTATGGCACATCCTCGCACTATTGAAGTGACATCTGTTTGATGCACCGTTTGATACAATCATGAGCGCACATGTTTGCACTGCTGTGCACCGCAGGCTGCTGTTAAAGTGTGGGAGAAAACAGGTGCCTCTGCACCACTGGAGCTGTCTGCAGATGAGCGGTCTTTTGCCCAGTTCTTGGAATACATCAAAAGGCTTGAGAAAAGACTGTCTGTGCAGTAGCGCTGCGCGCAGAGCATAAGCAGTAGTGCATGGCTGTGCTTGCACATTGTGCTCACACACTGTGCTCACACATAGAGCTTACAACGCAACGTAGAGCGATAGATAGCTATGAGATCAACACTGTAAACCGAACAGCGCTCCACATGCGGCGCTTCTGGCTACACACATACTATGGCGAAAGTAGTTACGCTTGGAATCTAGACAGCAATGCTATAACAATACACTCAAGTGTAGGTACTACACTTATGTGTGTTGTCGCTTTGCTCATGCTGTTGGTGTCTCGACGTGCAACCGGTGTCTTGATAGTGGCAAGGTCACTAAGTGCTGCTGCACTGTAACACGACTATGCGCAGTACTAACACTCACACTGCAGCAAGCAGGACGGTGAATTGAATCAGTGCTGGTCATGCGCAAGCTTCGTCAGTGCAAGCCTTGTCGATAACACGAAAAGAAAACTGTCATCAGCTCGATGAACTACTCGAGAAGGCGCAGCGTTGCGCTCTTGACACATGTGCATGCCACATAAAACGACACACCGTCAGTGCAGCAGTGTGTAAGTACTAGTTAGTAAGCTGCTGTTCAAGCGCTGCAGCGTGCGGCTCGTTTGCACTGCAGTGACTAAAGACGGCAGTAACATGCGCATGATGCTATGCTTCAACCGACAATGAGCTTGCCAGTGAGCACGCAGCACGACTACGCAACAGCAGTGGTCTACTTGCCTTCTAGCTGATCGTGATAACTATTGATAAAGAAGTGGTGACGATCATCAACAGCGTAAGCAAAGCAACAACCACACAGCGGTGATAGCATATGCCTGCATCTGATTCATATGGGAGTGCGCTTGTCATAGAAGTGCTTGCTGTGTGTATTGACTGTGTAAGTACTGCCACTGTGTGAAANNNGTGGCGCTGCTTGTAGCTGTGATACCGCATGTGTGCTTGCGGTGCTTGCACTTTTTGTTTGAATATGCCGCGCTTAAGCTTCTATTATTTGCACAGCCATGCAGTACAACATCGCAAGTTGCGCTCTTCTAAGGACACCACTACCGTTGCTTAGCAAGTTCAGCAAGCTCAGCAAGCTCAGCACGCGTAGCAGACTCGAGTGTGCGCATCTTAGCAATCAGCTCTGCTCCCTGTGCATACGCCAGCCTGTCTTTGGTCAGCTGCAGTGTAGGGTACACTGTGCCTTCTTGCTCCCACTGCTTAACACTAGCCTGTAGCGGCACAGCAGTGTGTGAGCAGCATGCGCATTAGAACACTGTAGTTCGTACATACACAACATGCATGCATGCATGCATGCTAGAAGCGCGCTGTGCTACACTTAGGTATATACTCACTAGTGCTACTGTTCGCGGCTGCTGAGAGTCTACAAGTTTGCGCAAGCTTAAGCAAGCACTTTACTGTGACAGCGTACTGAACACTATTAGCGCTGACACTGCCTATCACTGTCGCAGTAGTCAAAGCTCACAATGGCAGTAACCAGCCACAGATTGTATGTAGCAGTGGTAATAGTGTCGCTGCTATCATTCATGAAAGTACCTGTATTGTGGAGACCTTAACGTCAGGGCGTGCCGCAGCCTTGAGCTCAGCCCAGGTAGAGTACAGATCCTCCAGTGATGTGAATGCTGGTATCTGTCATAGTGTACAACAGAAAGTGGTAACAACACATAACGACACAATTGGTGAAGTTCACGACAAGGTCTACAAGCGCACAATGTACTAACGCACCGCATTTGCCAATGTTGGTCAGCAGGTGTTCACAGAGCAATGTAGTACAACCGCTATGCAACGCACTGCATACTTGCTGTACATAGTAAAACCTAAAGCAGCACGTACAGCTCACTGTGAGACTGCTCAAGCACAGTGAACACGTAGTTGCTGCAGTGCAATTATACATCACCACGTCACATCAAACCGTACTTAGTGCTAACGTGCTAGATGCTACAGTTGCAGATACGCGTGCACTTCAAGTAGCCGCTGGTGCTGCTAGCCGTGATCGGACACTCACAATGGCTTGATGCAACGTGTTCACAGTCACTGCCTATGCGCCATGTGCAACTCTCAGTGCATAAGTCATACAACACTTCAAAGTTCAATGCATTGAAGTTGATATTGAAGTTCTTTCTGTACCTTAACCCGGCCAGTGTCGTCAGCAAACTCCAGTCTCTCTTCGATGAACACTGGTACAGCACTGTTACCAGCGTCACCCCGCCAGCCAGGCTGCAGTCTATCAGCGAGGGCCACCTTTTAGTGGTAGCACAGTTGTTGTGTAGCAGTAGCAGTACAGTGGAAGCCAACAGCGTCAGTGATGTCATTTTCGAGCAATAAGAGCGTACTCATCAAGTTGGTGCAGTGTATCTACTGCAATTGCTGCTGCTGCAGTTGTGACTGGTGTGCATCGACGCAATCGGGTTAAGCTGTAAACGGTCATTAGCCATAGTAATGCGTCGATGCAGTGCATTGACTTTAGCACCGCCTTGTGAACTGTAACACTGAAGTGTAGAATAATTGCGCATTCGTGATACACACACTCACTAAGTATGAGCGACACATAGATCAGCACATTGGTCAAATGAGCTGCGGCATTCTACAGTGTGCACGCATACACTGATGCCACGATGATTACTACTTATAATCCATTGTGTATAATACATAGGACTATCATAAAGTATGGAAACACAATTGTAGAGGTAGTAGTAGCGCTGCTCACCTCATCAGTGCGTGGCACAAGCTTGTATGTAGCTGATAGATCGCTGTAGAACGCTGCTCCGGTGCCCACAGCTTCTGTTAAACACAAGCGTAGCAGAACAGCACAGCAGCACGACAGCAAGTACTCTCAGTTTACTGAACTTGAAACTCAAATACATCGATACAATGGCATCGCTGTGTGTTAACATGCATTATCACTTCTTACCACTTCATGTAACAAAGATCAAGAGTCTTCTCGTACATGCATGCAAGTGTCTGCAACTCTCTCATTAACGCATCGCTGACAGATGCAAGCGCATCACTTTGCAGCCTGCTGTCTGTTTTTGTTGTTACAGCGATGTGATCCACACTTGCACATACACATGCCCTGAAGTTTGCATGTTCAAGTGATTGAACTTACCTAAAGGAGGAGCTTTGCCTCTCTGCGCAATCAGTGGGTAGTACACATCGTCTAGCGTAGTAGCATACACCCTGAACAACTCTCCTGCGATACTGCTACTACTTGCAGTTTGTGGTTCAAGCTGTTGAAGTGCAAGTTCAGCCTCATTTTCGTCCATGAACACATACCCTACACCGCGATCCACGTGTATGGCACCTAGAGCAATAGCAGCAGTAGTCAGCATGCGGTGGTGTCAGCAGTGTGAAGTTATGAGTACTGCCAGTTCAATTGTACCCGTCACACCTAAATTTGTATCAATACCAATACATACTGTAGTACTTCTGGTACATTTTTGGTATGCTGAGTGCAGCAGCATACTAGTGCCGCAAGCACTGGTCATACAGCACGGCTACTGCTACTAGTGTAGTATTGCAAGCTATGAACGAGTCCTGTGCACTGCGCAACTCTGTGAATCGCTGTTGAGACACTGCAGCAAGCATTGATGTCTTTGAGTGCTGTGATTGCACATGGTGCGTACAGCAAAT
>AXNI01001860.1:0-12771 GCA_000498555.1 Heterococcus sp. DN1 | reverse complement strand
AGTGTAGTGTAGTATTGTCACAACCTTTCATCTTGTGTGATCTCGTGTATCTTACTTGCCCTACCTCAGGGTTGTAAATGAGACGTTAAAATTACGACATCTTGCCCTCACTTTGACGGCGTTACAAACTTTATGAACTTCTGATTTTTTGGAAGGACAAATCAGGGTTTGTAGCGGTGTTGAATAAATGTGGGAAAATGTCTTCATCTCCTCATAGACAACGACCATTAGCAGCGCTTGACGAACGCTTCTAGTAGTTGTGTAAGGTGTTGTGAACGTGTTCCTAAAAGCGAGACGCCGCAGGATGGTGTAGGTCCTGACACAATTCTTGACAGCCGGTTTCCAGAAGTAGGCTTTGATTTTCAGCCAATCAAGAAAAGCAGAAAGTTGTCTATATCTCGCCTTAATAAACCTCTTTGCGGTCAAAGACAACTCCGTTGTAATCGTCTAATCGAGGGAAGCCCAAAAACACCCTCAGATGTTCAGTGTGACCACCTCTAGGGTAGGGGTTACCCCCCGGTGAAGGGTGTACCCCCCCAGTATTTGGCGGTTGCCTTTTCCGGTCTCCAGAAGTAGACAACGGTCGAAAGTAACGGTCGGCTTGCTGAGGTGATCGTTATTTGCTCGCCAGTGCCTTGGTGGTGGCATATACAGATACCGGAGCCTCGAGGTGGCTTCATTGGGCTGTTTCGACACCATTTGGTGACTCGCTATATCCAGAATCAGCGAATTCGGACAGCAAAACCAGAATCAAGGCTGGACCTCATTCAGAAAGCAGAACCAGAATCAAGGCTACAACCAAACAAGAATTGCGTCAGGGCCTAGGGTGGTGTGCACAGCCGATCGAGGAAAAGTCTTGCCCTAACACAGATTAGGTGTCGGTTTCTTGTTGAGGTACGCAAAATTGTCGGGTCGTTTACAATTGACTATTGTTTCAGCATTATGGTCTTTAAGACTGCTGACTCGATGGGAGTTCGATGTGCAGGCCAAGAAATACCGCGCAGATGCGACACAACCTGCGCGCGATCTTCGCGTTTTATACTTCTTGACGAGGTGCAGTAGGCAAGGAGCAGGTGGTGCCTAGCATCAGGTGTCTCTTGTCCAACTGTTACTCGAACTCAGAACACCTTGTTGAACTCATTACTAAGATATCTGTGCCAGTGGTGTCAACCCCTTTGACATTTTCAAAAAGGACAGGTTTTGGTTGTTTAACACAGGGTTTTGAATGTGCTCTCAGTCTGGAGGATGTACACATACAGCGGTATTCCTTACTTTCAAAGCAGCATGTTACGCCCTGCTTTGAGGCAATGCAAAACCAGCAGTCAAGTACTCGTTGACCTCTGTACCAGTTCAGCCATGCGCGATTTCCCATGAGACACGAAAAAGTAAGACAGATGGATTGTTCGCATTCCAGGATGTAGTAGGCTGGGAAATACCGCGCTGAACTGCCTACTTGACTGCTGCGTGCTGCTAGCCTCAAAAGAGGACACGAACATGCTCGAACATTTTCTTCGACAGGTTTACATCATGTGATTGATTCGATCGCTGAAAGCGCTCAAACTTCCACCAAACCCAATGTTGCGTCCAGGACCCCAAAAAGTCAACTGCAAGTTCTTCGGCGTTGCACTTTCAGTTACTGCCAGTCAGCGTGCTGCAATTTTTAGTAGATGAGGATGTTGGCAGTTTACGCTGCGATCCGAACCGCGCTTCATCAAGTAGTTGAAGTTTGAAACTCCAACATTTTTTTTTTGGCTGGGTTGCATTTCATTGCCAGGGTACGTACCCCTGTGCAAGGTGCTAGCGATAAAGCATACCGTCATACCCTGTGTTAATGCAGGCTTCCATACTGAAAAGTATACCCACATACCCACCACGGTAGTGGTTGTGTCAAACCCAGACGTACCCTATCCAGTGACAAATTCGCTCAAAACATAGTAGCCTACCCCCAGCAGCACACCACGGCAACCAACACACTCTACGCACACAGTGACAAGCGCATACCATCAGACACACTCTGCACAACGCACCGCACGCTGCGTGCAAGCTATATGCGCTACAGTACAAGAACGCACAGTAGCCTAATGCATTAAGATTTTAACTGAGGAGTGGTGTACAAACACTTCTGCTGGTGTCACTTGACTTTAGCACTGTAGCTACTCTGCCTGATAACACCTGCTCTCAGTGTTAGCGATAGCAACACCAGCAAGCACGAAACCATCAGCTACTATCACGAAAACCTAGCCATGAAGCTCACAGGCTCTGCGCCTGTGCTGCTACTTGTAGTGGTTGTAGCGCTCACAGCAGCAGCGCTGTCGTCAGCGCTAGCACTGTGGACGGCGCTACCGTCTGTGTGCTCAGTGCTGGCTACTGCACCACCGTCAGAGCCTAGTGACTCGCCACTCAAGTCAACTATTGTCGCAGGGGTAGCAGCCGCAGCTGCACTACCAGCTGCAGCCACAGCTGCACTGCTAGCTGCAGTAGCTGCTGCGCCTTGCTCTGCGCATTGCTTCTTTTGTGAAGCTGCAGGCGCGCGCTGTTTGCTCTTGCGCTTTTTGCCTTCGCAGTGCCTTTCTTAGCAGCTACCTTCACGTCAAACTCCTCTCTCGAAGTGATCAAACCAGCATACTTCGACTGCACTGCTGCTGTGTCTGCTGCCAGCTTGGAGTTGATGTTGATGATGTGGCGCGAAATGCCAGGCAGACGCTGGGTGTCACCCTTCTGCCCCGCATCGTTCCAGTCTTGCTTAGCTATCGCAATCTCTTTGCGGCTGGCTTCACGCAGCTGATGCAGTCTCTCTTGCTTTGCTGCCTCCATGCCTTCCACAGTAGTACTCTCCACTAGCTTAGCCCTTTCATCTTTCTCACGCTTGACGTTGGCCCTATATACCTTAGATATTAGACCATAGAATATTTGATAGCTGATGACTTGATTGGCCATCACTTGAGGTACCTTCTTCTCTTGCTCAAACTTGCTCACCATTTCGATGCAGCGTGCAGCAGGCAAGAACACTGTCCAGTATTCTTTTGTGCCCTGTGCGGACACCGACATTAAGCAGGAACAACTGCTGAGTAGCTGTGTAATGTTTATCATGCTAGCGCTTGTGTGCAGCTGCTATGCGACATGCTGTGCGACTTCAACGAGAGACGTTCACAGTGCAGTATTCAAGAGACACAACAGGCTAGGGCTGCAACGCGGAAGTCGGATTATTGCATAATCTCAAGTGTGATACTATTGTGTAGCTTACCGAAACACCCGTGCCTCTGTATTCGACGCCTACGGCTTTGCATGAGCCTTCTGGATCATCCCTCATTAATAGGTGGTGTGGCTGCATAACAGCAGGCATAGACACCTGCAACTCAAGCCCACTTGCCAGCTGTGCCTTGACAGTGCCGCTGATCACACTGCGTTGAGCAGACTGTACCACTTTGCTTCCCATTACCATGTTACTCCACTTTGCTTTCTTTACATTAGCAGGATCTGCAGACAAAGCAATAGCTTTCTTGCTAGGGCCTTTTGTGTTGTAGCCAAGAGACTGCAGAGCATTGCTCAGGCGCACGTAGATCAGCTCTCTTGGTGTGAGACTGTTGGAAGTCGCCATATCCACTACATCGTGCCAGGCCTGCAGATCACCAGTAGTGCAGTTGATGTACGTAGTGATCAGATCTGCACCTTGAATGAGCTCATGCCATATGCCGCCCAGCTCTTGCAAAGGCTGCAGCTCGTGCGAGCTCAGCCACTCTTTCACTTGAGCACCACTCGATGCGGGTGATAGCACGACTCTTGGCGCAGTAGCTGCGTCGGCAGCACTGGCAGCAGATGCAGTAGCAGGAGCGGCAGCGGCAGAAGAAGACATGATGGACTAGTGTGCAGTAGAGGAGTGAAAGATGCGCGGCAAGTTTAAATATTCAAAATCATAATTGAAACTGGCCAACTGAGCCTTTTCGTTTGTTGACGATGAAGCCTCTCAGTCTGCTCGCTACAGCAGGCTTGAGGGGATCCTCTTCGCCATCACTGCTGCGCTCTGAGCACCAGACTCCATTATCAGAGCAATTGAGGGCACTTCAGACCCAACTCTTCGATGATCAGGAGTCCATCATGCGTAAGCTTGACGCTGGTCACTGCCCGCCCATTGCCTCTTTGCAGAAAGGCGTGCGCAGAGCCTCTAACCCTGCCCGTAAGCTTGGCCTATACCATGCCGCCAAGTTCATTATGCAAGATCAATTTGTGTCGCAACGAAGGGCCGCAGAGCTCTATGTTCAGAAGAAGTCTGCGTTCTTAGAGAGCATTAGAGAGCTGTACGATGAAACAGAACGGCACTTGATATATGTAGAGCGGGAAGAGATTGAGCTGCAGTCAGCGCTGGTGGCTGCTATCAGGCATATCGACAAGTCCCTGAACATCATCAAGATGCCTGATCCCGCAGGCTCTGGCGGCAGTGCTCATTACTTCATCATGCCGAACCTGCCTACAGTGCCAGATGCAGAGCTTCTGTTGTACCTACAGCAAGCGAAGGCTCACCTCAGCGCAACAGCAGCAGCTAACACAATGAGCACCGACCAGCTGCGCACACTGAAAGCCGCACTTCCTGCTAATGTCAGCCCTGTACTTGACTTCCTTGTAGTCAGTATGTGTAGTACACCTGGCGCAAAGCTGGCGCTTGGTATCACGCCTGCACGTGAGCAGACAGTTCGCACTCAAGTAGGCATCTTATTGAGCAAGACAGCCCAAACCAGAGATGCTATTACAACGAAGATGCGTGCTGAGGGGTACGACATGCAGAGCGCTCCAGCAAGGAAGCGCATTAGCTATCTGCTTAGAAAAGTAAGTTGCTCATCTGATGCATGATTACTTACACTGAGTTTTATACTGTATGATTACAAGCTTTGCGTTTAGAGACGCTAAGATGCTACAGGGTTTCACTGATGAAAAACAACATGTGCTTTGGTACTGCTAAACGCTATTGATGTTCAGTACAGCGTGATATTTGTATCATACAATGCTGACTATACTGTGTGTTCTGTGTACTGCGATCTTCTTGCAGGCTGTGCAAAAGCAGAAACTACTCACGAATGGGAACATAGCTGCTGCAAGAGAAGCTCAGGCTCTGGTCAATAGAGTTCCTGCACTGATAGGCCAATTGCAAGCCGCTGCACGTTCTATAGGTGGGCATGGCAAGCAGAACTCAGACACCCCGGTTGATGAGATCGTGTTTGACGACGAGGGCGACGCACTCCGTGTGCCTGGAGGAATCCTAAAGACCCTCACAGCGTTTGCCAACACTATCCTTGCTGGGCATGGCCTAGAAGCATCTGAATCTACTATCTGGCGGCTGTTCCCTTTAGCTAAAATTGTGTTTAGAAAGGTAAAGCATTCACACCTATAACACTACATGAATGACAGTGCATTACAACATTGCTATCTTGTATATTTACTATAATAATATTAATGTTGAATTGTTGCTTTCAATGTCGATACAATCGTCACTAATACTCTATCGTTACTGATACTACTATAACTCTACTGCATGTTTCACTGTATGTTACAGGTTGCTCACACTGCAACACCGCCAAGAATAGCACAACACTACTGTGCAAAAGCAGTACAGCAGCAGATCTTACTAGCACATCTATTCTCTAGCTGCTGCGTGCGTGTGTCATTAGACGCGATGAAGCTAATGAAGTGCAACGCTGGGGGGCATCTGACTGGGCGCAATATTGTTGTCAGCAGTGACCACGCTGACACAGTGCACTGCGCCCCTGACCACGATCAGGGGGGCGACCACTTAGGGAAGCTCTGCATTCATTCAACAGACGTGCCCCCTATACACCGCGACATCATGATCAGTATGCTTGGTGATAGCTTTGACCCTGAGCAAGAGCTACCAGGGTATACGTATGATGAGTACTTTATGGCTAGGCCAGGCTTAGCTATTGGTCAAGGGCATGTGAACGACCACAGGCCAGAGACCTCAGAGCGCATATTTGGCGATCTACTTGAGGTAATCTGCAGCGATCAATTTGCAGATTACTTTGCCAGTAAAGACGGCAGTATAGCACCAGTACTGATGATTGAGGAGGATAATGCTCATGGTGATCACACGCAGTTCTGTGCAGCGATGTTGATGGACATACTAGATCTTGACCTGCTACACATAGTATCGCATGCGGGGGGCTGGAGTAAGCGTTACTCTGTAGAGCGGCTGAACGGTGCACTTAGCAAGCAAGCAAATAGACACTGTATCACTATACCACTTGACGCACCAACATACGCACTTGAAGGTCAGATGCACACTGCACTTGAAAGTGCGCTCTCTACACTATGTACACATTTGAATGGTGCTACCTATCAGTCTGGGGGCGGATTTGTAGATGTCTTTGAAGCTCGCAAAGCAGCTAACTTGAGTGACTTTCAGTTCAATGCCAAAGAGATTAAAGCCTTCATAGAGCTAAAGACACAGGCAGAGAGGGATGCATTTGTAGTAGAAGAGATGCCCTCTTATGACGGCGATGTCAAGCAGCTGCTGTTGCGAGCTCATCGCAAGATGACTGCTGTTGGAGCTCACAAGTGTATGCACTTGACGCGACATACGCTACTCTACTACAAGAATGAGCTCAACCCAGACTGCCTCCCTAAGCGTGGCGCAGCAGCACTGCACTCGCTGCTGCAGCAGTTCAACGGCCACATGCCTCATCCTGTGCCCTCACTCAAGCCCGAGAAGCAAGCGGGCTGTGTTACTGCAGTAGGTAGTTACATGGACCTGGATGAGAGACTACAGTTAGCTAAGCAGTTGCGCACAACAGAAGGGTTGACAGCAGCGAGTTTAGAACTTGGTAAAAACATTGAAGCGGCTGACAGATACTACCCTCCTACATTGTTTGATAACTATGATTCCAAGTACAGCATAGTTGATACGTTTTCTGATGCTGGCAAGAGAGACAAGGTGCACGTAGATAATCTGATACACATACTACGCAGTGACGCAGTAGGGGTCATGCATGAGATAAAGCAGCGTCTAGCTAAGTCAAAGTATACACAGCAGCAAGCCGCGCTTAAGACACTGCATAAAGACAGTGGTGTTGAAAGAGCTGTAGTAGAGTATGTGAAGGGGCGTAGTGCTAGTGGCAAAGCCAATAAACCAGACTTGGTGTTTGTGCTGAAAGAGCAGCTAGGCTTTCGTGGCAAAGCATTACAGGGTGCACGACCGCAACTGCTGCAGCTACTGTATGACACCTTGTCTGCACGTGGCTTGCTGCCAGTACCGGCAGTGCACCCAGCCAGTGCCGCCAGTAGTCAGCTACTCGCCCTTCGCAGTGAGGTAGTACGCACTGAAAGCGATCTTGATGACGAGTCGCTGTCAGAGCTGTGTGAGCTAGACTCTATGGACGAGACGCGAGTGGCAGCAGCAGCAGCAGCAGCAGCAGCAGTAGTAGCAGCAGCTATAACTTCAACAGTAACACCAGCAGTAGTAGCACCGACCGCAGTGGCAGCAATAGCACCATCAACGACAGTGACAGTGGTACCTCTAACAGCACCACTGGTAGTGATGACACCAACAGTAGCAGCAGTAGTAGCAGCAGTAGTAGCACGCACAGCAGTAGCAGAAGTGCCAGTGGTGGCACCAACCTTAACCGCAGCAGTGGTAGAGCCCACAGTAGCAGTAGCAGTAGCAGCAGCAGCAGTAGCAACAGGAGTGGCACGTTCTGTAACTGCTGCACAAGAGCAGGAAGCAGCAAGGCCAGCTAGAGCCAGTAAACGATCACGTGTTGGTTTCAACTCGCGTTTGGCGGCAGACTACGATATGAACTAAAGGAATGAGAGGCACAACCTACTGCTACTGAACTCCTTCTTGTCGTGCACCATCGCTGCTGTTGAGGCTATAGTGTATACTGCTTGTACTTGAAGTTGATCTTATACATACGGTATGCCGACCATCAAGCATCAAAAAGTATACCCTCATACCCCTCATATCTTGTGTGTGGAGTATCAAAAGCATACCCTCATACCCCCCAAAATTCCGGGTCTTTTTGTAACAGGGATACCTACCCTGGCAATGAAATGCAACCCTGCGCGACACAGGGTTTGATTTTTTTTTCCCGCTGGATAATACTGCATAACCTGAGGCATATATGCCATTTGTAATAAGAGCATGTTGCAACCTGCTTTGAGACTCCCATCCCGGTCGCAACCGCTTTTTTTTAGATTTTGCGAAAACCTGCTCGATTACAGCACACAGCTCATAAGCAAGTTTTTCCTGTTGCAGACAGCCTTGCCATTTCATTTCATGGATGGGCATAAGCAAGCGCATCCTCCGCAAGCTTTCTGTGTATGCAAACGGAGAGGCGCAATTTGGCGATGCAGTATTTTCTCGTACAGGAACAACGGGAGAGCCTAACAAGGCTTTGCCCATCCGAGTAATAAAGCTTGTAAACAGATTGCACTACTTTTCCAGGCCTTTAACTCTGTGTGTAGTGAGTACACGATGGTGCTCAAAATAAGTGAAATTGTGTTCGTTGTGTTACGAATGTCAGACGCGCGCGGAGTGCTTGCAATCGCTTCAGAACAACATAAGACGGTTAGAAAGGACCTACACGCGACAGCGACTGGGCTGTCTTAGCACTAACGATCCAGCACAGGCTCAGTTCTACAGGAGTTGCTTTTCTTGCCACACACAGCTGCAAAAGCGACACCGCTTGTTATGATAGCGCAAAATACTATGGTCATGCTGTGCTAGCAATGCTAGCTTTTGCGGTAGCGCATGTGTCGAGAAAATCGCATCCTATCGCATTTCGCAAAATTCAAAAAAACAAAGGTTTCGACCTGGATGGGAAGACACCAGCAGTCGAGTGCTCGCGTAACTTGTCACGGCATGCTAATGCGGTTTCCTGTGAGGTACGAAAGAGATGACGGGACGGACTGTTTTCAGTCCAGGTTGTAGGCCAGGAAAATACCGCGCATGACCGCCCACCACGACTGCTGCGTGAACTTGTCACATAGCGCGTTGCCAGCGTGCTGCATATTAGTCACACTCAGGGTCACTATAGTAGTAAGTTGCTGGTCAAGAAGCAAGGACGTGGGAGGTTAGAGTGCGCATCCGGCCGGGAAAGTTCTGCCGTAATCACGATCTTGCGCAGGTCGATTAGAGTTATGTATGTGCCGGTTTCTTGGAGGAGCGAAGTAAACGCCGAGTCGGTACGCATGAACCATCGCGAAAAACTAAGTGTTCTAGCGATGGGGTGTCCGGTGTGCAGGCCAAGAAATACCGCGCAGAACGGGGCGCTGCCTCCACATGATCCTTGTCTTCAGACCTCTACCAAACCAAACTCGTAGTTAGCACAAAGGCCGTTCGAAACTTAGTTAAGACGTATCAGTGTTTATGCGCTGGGTATCTAAATGAGCTCAAAGGTGCAGACGCTTACGATAAACTGTAACTACACTGATACATTTATCTCGTAAAATAGCAACAGAAGTCAAACACGAACATCAGCATATAGGAAGCTCAGGGTTCGACACTTTGATGATCATGAACTTTGATGATCATGAAACAATTCGTGGTATAATGTTACATCGAACCAGCGACAACGCTGCAAAGCTAGTTTAGATGGCAGCGTCAGCAGCGGTGTCTACGGAAAGCTGCGAGAACTGCTGGCTCCACCACGCTTCAACCTCTGCAGCTTCCTGTTCCGCCATAGCTTCCATCGCTTCGGGATCAAACTGCATATAGCTAGCACGTCGCGGCTGGCCTGCAGCTTGTGATCCTGCGTCGCTAGCGCCGTTGCGTACCTGTTCATTGTTAATCAAAGTGTAGTGTTTAGTGTTTGATCACATACGCGCGTAAAATTCGTCAGCAAAATGCGTCAAGCTATGTATGGCGAATTTCGGATACTGTTATTGTTGCTATACGAGTGCCTGAACGAAGAAACATACAAGTCTATATGCGATTGTGTAAGCCTTCGTGTCTGGTCGTGCATGCTAGTTGTTGACCATATACTGCACTAGTGTACACTAATTACCCTCTCCGCAACAGAGCAGAGTGTGAGCTCTAATGCCGACCACTAAGCTTAGCAGTACAGTCTTGTCAAGTCCTGCGTGCCTGGTAGTGCATGCTAGTTGTTGACCATGCACTGCACTAGTGTACACTAATGTTACGCAGTGTGTGAGCTCTAATGCCTGCCACTAAGCTCAGCAGTACAGTCTTGTCAAGTCTTACGCAATGCGTAACGGAAACACACAGGTGACACTGGTACGCAGATGCATCGGCACTTTACCTCAAATGTCACGTACTCAACATCAGCCACCAGAGCTTCAACTATAGCTTCCGCGACATCCATCCGCGATATGCCGCACACGCCAAATTTGTCTCCCTGCAGTAGTATGCAGCGAAAAAGAAAGCGAGAACACAGCACAACAACGTCACTTACGTGCGTATGACAGTCTAACAGCTGCTGTGATCACGATGTCGCGCGCAACGACATAATGTAAGCACTTCAAGATGACATGACAGCACACTATCAGTCGATCAATCGACACACTGTCATTGTTACTGTAAATGTACGCATCTGCGCGTATGCCTGCAGGCTACATGCCCGCTCAGCACATACCTGACCAACAATGATAGGGCTCGTACCACCAGGTGCATCCAGCAGGCCACCTGGCCGCACAATGACATACGGCAATCCAGATCCTCGCACTGCTGCTTCGCCTATGGCCTATCAGCGACAAGTGTGCCGTAACGACATGTAATGAGCACCAAGAGTGCATGATGCTAACACTGACGCATAGTTTTACAAAAACAATGCATAGCTTTACCCAAACGATTAGCTAAGCTGCCAATGCTACTTTTGTCACATCACACTGGACACAACAGCGCTTAGGCACATCAATGCACAGAGATAGCACATTGACTTCTCCCAAGATTACTTAAAGCTACTCTAAACAATTGTTAGCGCTAGTTCAAACTGGTAAGCAATGACGCACGTGCATGGCTGATCGTGCAGCGCAGGAATTGAACTGCTCAAGTTCGCTAGTATTAACGTCTGCTAGCATAAGCATAGTCATCAGCAAGAACACGCTGCGCTTTGCAGTCCAAAAACAATATAAGTCAATAATACCACCACCATCTACTCAAGCTGCTACAATCTGTACGAGCTATCTTCAATACGCTAAGACAATGCTCGCATCCCAACATCATCATCATCACAAACACGAGATGCTTGTACATGAGGCGCATGTGAAGCTTGAAGTGCTTAAATATTTGTATACTGTTGTGTGACACTTACTTTGCAACCCAGAGGGTCTCCAAAAAGCTTGTTGAGGAACGCTCCCTGCCCACCTCCACCCCCAAAGCCTCCTACACCTGCACCTTTAGCTTTGCTCTCTACACCAGCTGAAGACTGCAACACAATCTTCTGGACTGTGCCTGAGGCAACGCAGGCATCTACGAAGTTCCGCACGCCTATGCTGTCCACCTGCTCAGAAGGCAACACATTGTATACCGTTCAGTGCACGAAGTGAGTACGCAACAAGTGTATGTAACGCCATTACTGCACACTGTAAGTGCGTGTCATACGCGCAACCTCGTATAGCACTGCTATGTTGTATAGAGACAGCTTACTGCACACAACTCACTGCGACGCGCAAGCGTGTGACACACACTGGTGATATACATACACGAATGTACGCAGCAGTAGTGGATGCAAAGCGTGCAAGCATGAAGTGGAACGTTGAGTGAGCTCTGTACCTCTTTGTAAGTGTTGCCGCCCAGGATGCTGTTCGAGCCAGCAACGTAGATTGCAGCTTGACAGCCAGCAGCAGCTTCTGCTAGAGCTTCCTTGTCTTTCACATCACCCACAACAATGTCAACTGTGGCGCCATCAGGCCCGAACATGCGCTCTGCTTTGTCCAGGTTCCGTGCGAACAGCCTCACTTCAAAGCCCTGCAAGCGCCAGCACACGACATCAACATCAGAATCAGTGTACGCTGACATGTACTCGCTCTGAAGCAGGCTCAACAAGCTCTCAATAACAGAGTACTCGCTCTAAAGCAGGCTCAACAAGCTCTCAAAATCAGTGTACGTTGCGCTTGTAATCTAAGAAGGCTCAACAGCCCTCAGCAAATGCTTGCGCGCAACGCTGAAGGAGATTGACAACTTGTTTTCATACAAGTAGCAGCAACTTACTTTGCCCAGTAGGTTCAATGTGACCCATTGGCCGGTGCGCCCTGTTGCACCACACACTAGGATTGCGTTGGGTTTCATGTCTGCTAGACCTAGCGTCTTCTCTGCAGCCGTTGCTGTCTCTGCTAAGGCATCCAAAGAGGTCTGGTCCAGATCACTCAGTCGTTTGCCGTAAAAAGCCTACAGAGCAGCAGTGTAAGTATTGCAAGATACAATATACAAACGCTATACTGTTACATTGCGCTGCAGTGCAGTCGAAGAACGGCAAGCTCAAGACAAACGCGTCACACACATGACATAGCATACAGACACGAGCACAAACCCTGCATGTAGTTCAAAGCTGTACGAAAAGAATATGTGCAATACCTGGCCTTTGCCATAGCGCTTGCCAATGAAGTCGTCGATTGCCAACTCTGTAGCGCTGCGCCGCTGGGCTCCCTGCAGACATTCGATACATGACACGACAGATCGAACTCACGTTAGTATATTGCATTGATACTGATTATAACTTAGCACAGCCTCCTACCTGAGTTTTTCGCAACTTGGCTTCTCTTCTGCGTGCAACTTCAGAAGGTGTGAAGCTCACGCCATCGTCTGCT
>AXNI01001849.1:0-12279 GCA_000498555.1 Heterococcus sp. DN1 | reverse complement strand
TTGACATTTTGCATTGATTCCTTTCACAATGTATAGTGCACGGTCGCTGCGATATACATAAAGAACAGTGTTCAAGCTCTTATGCATAAGTACCACAACGCTGACAATTGATAAGTCTTTACTGCGCAGTGTATAGTGCAAGGTCGCTTCGTTGTACAGCAACAGCAATGGCCTCAATCAGCTTTGAGCTATGCAGCACGTGTTACGTATCACAGCGCATTGCTTACACAGTTTGTCTAGCGGCACAATTGCACGACAATAAGTTTGTGCTTCATAACATCGTGTTGCTATACTTGTGCTGTGCACTGCAGGCGAGAGATTCTGCATATGTGCCGCAGATTGACTGCGCAGTTTGCACCAAAGGCTAAACGCAAGCACAAAGCAAAAGGCGAAACAGCAGCAGCAGCAGCAGCACCTGCTAACAACAACAAGTGAGAGTAGCTATTGTTCGAATTCGTCATATTGCGAATGAACAAGCATCTGCTATGAACCTGTGTCGTTGGATCTATTGCGCATCGCTCATCACTGTTGCTTAGTGTTGCAGTATGTGGTTTAGAGCATTGTGGTGTGCTGACAATACTTTACTGTGTGCTCTGTAAGCAGGCCTGACAGTAGCAGCATTAGTAGTAGCAGTAGCAGTAACACTGCAGTGGATAGCGATGCAATGGTGTTCAGAGAAGCCGATGATGAAGAGGCAGATGCTACTAATGTATTTGATAGTGACAGTGAAACCGATGAGAATGACAGTGATGGTACTGCTGCTACTACAGAAGATAAGGTACACTAGTGCGATGTCATATTACTAAACACGCACAGTCTCATACTTTTAGAACCAGCGTTGTCACATCATTCAGCAGTAGCTGCGCACCTTGTTGGTATAATCGTACCAGTCAGAGTTGCAGTAGTAGTAGTGCTGCAGCCGCAACGAAGTGGTACTATAAATTGTGTTCAGCGCTCTGCGTTATATGGAGGCTGACATCTCTTACCATCTATGTATCAATATCGCTGTGTTGTTACGTCAGGCTGAGGACTTTTCAGACAGTGATGATGACGACAGTGACAGTAGCAGTAGCGCTACTACTAATGCTGCTGCTAACACTGCTGATGATACCGCTATAGACAGTGAGAGTGTAGGGCCAGTGTGTGTCCTGCCACTGTATGCTATGCTCACACCACAAGAGCAAGCACGTGTGTTTCAGCCACACCCTGAAGGTCACAGGCTGATAGTAGTGGCCACTAATGTTGCAGAGACTTCTGTCACTATCCCTGGCGTGAGGTCAGTGCTTTTGTTTGTTAGTACATTGTACTTGATAGTGTTGGTACTAGCCACTTCAAGCACGTCTTAGCAGCTAGTTGGTTGTGTTTGAGGGCATGCCATGTTGCTTGGCAGTGCAACAGTAGCACACGCTCTACAGATTGCATGATTGCATTCAGTGTTCAGCACGCTGGTTGCATGTACTTGCTGATTATCTGTACTTTGCGTAAGTGCGCGCAACACTCCGTTCGTTTGTACTAACGCTGTGCTCAACGACGTGATCCCTTGTGTTGTGCTGTGCTTGCTACAGATACGTAGTAGACTGTGGCAGGTCAAAAGAGAGGAGGCTAGAGCATGTGAGTGGTATTAGTATACTCAAAGTGTGCTGGATCAGTCAGGTAATCTCTTCACCAGTAGCAAGCTTCTAGTACATCACGTGAACAGAAACAGCTGCCACAATAACAACTGCAATGTGCTTTGTCGTACTGCAATGGCTGATAGCATCAAGTTGTGCGACAACTGCCAGCTGTACGGTGCAGCTTGTACTGCACTCGCTGACTCGTACTACTATACATGCGCACACGCTTGTATGAACATATGTACCATGGCGCACTGCAATGTAATAGGCATCAGCTGATCAGAGAGCAGGCAGAGCTGGTCGTGTATGTGCAGGCCACTGCTATAGGCTATACTCATCTGCTGTGTACTCACAGAAGCTCACACCGTTCAGCCCACCTGAGGTATAGATAACATCCATGTTTTGTAATCAATACACGAGCTAGTTTGTTGGCTCCTTACATATGGTGCACGCATGCTGCTGTTCACATTTGTGATGTGCTGGCTAAGTGTACTTGAGTGTACAGTGATGTGTGCTGCATACACTTACAACTGCTTCAGACAATGCAATGCTTACACAAGTCATGCAGTATTGTTATTTCCTACTTACTGCAAGCTGATACATTATGCTATCATATTGTACACTATTGCTATTGCTGCTATGTGTAACAATAGGTGATTACAAGACCGTTAGAAGAGGTAGTACTACAGATGAAAGCTATGGGTATAAGAGATGTTAACAACTTCCCATTCCCTACACAGCCAAATGCTAAGGTACACACACTGCTCTATACATAGCTACTCTTACCTACTCGTACACATTGATGCGGCAGTGCGCTTGCAAGTTGGCACCGTGACATCAGGCATCGCAGTAGTGTGATGACCAAATCTGCGCTATACATAGCTTCTCTAAGTTTGTTAAGAGTCAGCAAGCACTTGCATCTGAAGATGTATAGCAATTATAAAGTGATTCAAACACTTATGCATCTCTTTTATTGCATATGTACTGTTATATGAAATAGGGCATGCGAGCTGCACATGACTTACTGCGCAGCTTGGGAGCTCTTGAAGCTAAGCCAACGGCTGTTGACAAAGGTACTAACACTGTCACAGAAATATAGCACAATCTACTACTAGAATTTGATCTTGATATATGCTGTGCTACGTGCGCATGCTGGAAGTGTGTTTGAATATAGCAGCTCGTGCATGTGCACAGAGCTATGTATGTCACCAGTAAGACATGCCTTTGCTCTGTGTATTGTGTATAATGTCATAGCGTATGAACGTGCATGTAGACTGATGGACAGCTCTCATTTGCGTGCGTATGTACACAACGTGCTAAACAGGCAAAGCTGTTAAAGGTGTGTACAGTGCTACAACTGATGTGTACGAAGGCGGAGTCACAGCTGTAGGACAAGCACTTGCTATGCTGCCTATCAGTCCTAGGTAAGCAGTCTGCACCATTAACAGCACTGTGTAGACTTAACCTTTGCGCGTGCTATGTGTGACTGCTGCTGTACATTGTTTCATGTGAGAGCTACAGCATGGCCTGTGGCTAGAAGTTGCGCTTAACATAGTGCTGTTGTATGGTCTATGTTGTGTACTGTGCAGGTATGCTAAGATGCTGCTGATGGCTAAACAGGTGAGTAGAGCACACACACTGAATACACTACACTGTTATGACTTGCGGCGATACTGACTGCATGTGCGCTTATCGCATACGTACTAGCTGCAATGACCATGCACTTTCGCTTCAGTGGCGACCGTACCGTACTACCACTGGGTACTAAGTTATACTGTACAAAATTGCTTTTACCATCACTAACAGGGTGGTGTGCTTGAGCATGCCATAGCAATGGTAGCTATGCTGACTGAACGGGACCCCTTTCTACGAGGAGGCAGTACCCAGGGGGATAGTGATGAGCACACTGCAAGTACCCAGGGGGAAATTGGAGTGTCACACAAACAAGATAGTACTGCGCTGCAAGATCATGAGCGCAAAGAGCAACATGGTACGTAACTGCGCACATATGAAAGAGGTACTTTGCATTGAATAGCAAGTACGATGCAGCCATAACGGGTCGCAGCTGCATCTGGCAATTTACTCAATATATTGCGTTCAGACGTTACTGGTCTTGATTAATTCACTTACTGCATGTACAGGACTCTCATTCAAAGCACCACCAACAGTCCAATGACATGAGTATGCCATACTATCATGTATGCTGCTTGAAGTTTCATTGTCTCAAAATGCACTCATACTACATTGTTCACTATGTGCTACAACAACAGCTGCACGGCGCAAGCTGAGGCATGACACAGTCAGCGATGCCTTAGTACTACTGCGAGCAGCTGGTGCCTATGCGCATGCCATCAAAGGCGGTGAATGTGTAGATGCTGCACTACCATTCTGTAGAAAACTGGGCCTGCATGCCCCCACTATGGACAGGTTGAACTTACTGAACTGAAACTGAAATGTAGATTCTTCAGTTGCTGTATTCCGACATCTTGCTGGTGCTAATAGTTCACACTGAATCAAACAGTATGCTGTAATCCACAGCGCGAAAAGCCGCTTATGTTGCACATGTTTATATCAAACAAGTAGTACAACAAATAATAGTTGTACTGTGCTGCAATCTGTGTATGTATCGTTGTGTAACTACTGCTTCAGAGGGTTACAGTTGAGACGACAGCTGACAAGACTAGCCGCAGCACGCTTTGGCTCGGATGGTAAGGCACTTTGTTTCATTGTATTATTACAGTACATTGTATCTAATTCTGGTACTGTGTTACAGGTGTGAGACTAAAACCTCAGTGCCGTGATGTGTGCTGGTTGTGTGCATATGGTACTTTTTTCAGTCCTGCGATAGCTCATATGTCTACAAATCGCTGCTGTACGATTTGTATTTGTCTTGTTATCACAGCCATTGTTACTGCAGCTGCGAGTAACAGTAGTAGAGTAGTGTCACCACTGCCTCCACCTTCACAATCCCAGGTACTTTCCGCAACACGAAAAGCATAACTACTGCAGTCGCTGTTGTTAGCGTACGCAACTAGCGATGTACTGGCGTCATCATATATCCGTCTTGAGTGCTGCATTGTGTTGTTAGCTGCATCGCTTAGCCATGCATGCCTATACATATACAGTAGCTTACTGCAACTTTGCTATATAATGTGCGGCATTGCACTGTGCTTTTCGTGATGTCTCAGGAGCTGATGCTGCGGCAAGCATTCTTATCTGGGCTATTAGACTGTGTTGCCAAACGGGCCCCACCAGGTCTTATCGGGTTACTGGATGAAACTGTAAGTACTTGAAAGCGATTAACCACACGGGTGAAATCCGAAAAAGGATAGTTAATCGACACCTAGCATACTGTCAACGGGCTCATAAGGCACACTTCACATGATAAATAAAGCTGTTATAGCGTCAAGAGTGCATAGGCTTTGTTGTTGAGCCAGTAGAATTGTCAAAGAGCTGATGGAGCATACTTCACATAACGAGTCAAGCTCCTGTAGTATTGATAGGCACTGTGCTTACAGATGCAATGGTTGCTGGCGTGCTATACATGTGTAAAACAGGACAAAGGCAGCAGAGTGACTGGCTGGAGGCAGAAGTGTGCATATCTAGCATGCAGGTGCGTACATGAAAGTTGATGCTCATGCTTAAACAAAGTTGAACTATAACTCTCACTACACTGCTTATACTGCAGGTGCTGCGCTTATGCACAACAGTCGTACGACCGCTGTATACTTTGAGGTTTGCAGTGCGTACTTGATTGCTGTCTTGCTGATAGTTATTGCACTAAGATGCTGAACCGTGTTGACCTGAACTTGTGCGATGTTGCTCTTGTTGTGCACCACAGTGGCGATGTGACAGTGCCGTTGTACATCAAGAGGACATCTGCGCTGCACAGCGATGACGCAGACGGTACGAGTCACATCAATACTGCTAACTAGCAAGCACAGTATGTAGTTCTGCAATCCACTACTACGAGCTTCGCACTTTTGCATCGCACGATCAGTTGCTACATAGTTTCCTCTTATAAAGTTTCAAGTTAGCAGCGACAGTCAGCTCCCACATTCGCTTGCAGCGGTGTAGTCATTCAACACAGCAAACAACTGCAGCTTGCATCAGTTGCACCACTTAATCTAGCATGATTGGAAGCATTTACGTGAAACAGCACTCACTTTGCTATCTACTTACTGTATACTACTGTGCAAACTTATCTACTTCAAATTGTACACTATATACACTATAACAGCACTGCCAGACTGGGTAGCTTACTCTCAATTAGAAGGCACTAGTGAGTCATTTACTGGTGATAACTTTGAGACTAACAGGTAAAAGTCAATAGCATTATAACTACTTCTCCATCAACATATAGTGGCACTTCTTATAACACGCTACAGTGTCAGTAGCAGTACTCTATTGGCTCAGTCGAAGCTGCAGTAGTAGCGAGTGTAAAGCAGCTCATGCAGCATATGCAAAGTGTTGCATACATCCGACAGTAGAACGCACTGCACACTACCACTGCCACCGCCACTGCGGTTGTACTGTTAGACAGTTTGCTGCTTCTTTGATGAGCACTCCCTGTTGACTGTTCTGTGTCACGTATGCGTTGTTGTGCAGGCATGAAGGGGGTGGGTTTGCCAGTGATGAGCTAGGGGGGTATGCCTTCATGAAATGTGTAACCGTTATAGACCCGGCCTGGCTAACAGGTATGTTCAATTACTTGAACTTACATTAAATCTACTGTACAACTGTGTTTCAGCTCACCTGTGCAGTAACAGTTGTACAGTAGCTGCTGCTGCATCTGCTGCTGTTGCATGTCGTGCTGCTGTTGAGCGCTGGTGCCGCCACTGCTAACACATACACTTGCATCAGTGTGATTAGAAGCGCCTTGCTTTTAAAGCAGCGCTTATGCATTGGTATAGTGAGAGACATACATGCTGACAACGCGACATATGCTGTCATGAATACCGAATCTCTACTTGCTAATGTTTCAAATAACAGCACTTGCAGTGGACACACCACTGCTGAAGCGTGGCAGTATGCAGATCACTCCTCCTCCTGTGTATGACACTGATAAGCACCAAGTCATGGCATATGTACAAGCCAAGTGAGTAGTTCTTTTGTGTGCTCTTGCTTGTGCCTTCCACTTGCATTTTATCCTCAGCTTCACGTGACTGTGTAGCAGTGCACGCGTACAATTGCGTCTTTGGATTGCAGCGAATCATTGCAGTATTGCAGCTCATACTGTCAAGGTGTTACACCGCCATGTGTTACACCGCCATTAGCGCGCTGTCGGTGTACAACGGGCGTGCACTATTACTAGCTCACACTGCTGTGCACGACAGTGGCTGCACCTGAAGCCAACACTGTAGTACATACTGGTTCTATCTGTTGCATGTTGCAAAATCACTGCTGTTGCTATAGGTATGGTGTGCATGCATGGGAGCTGCCATCTATGAGAGTGCCAGTACGTCAAGCTGTTGCCAGCAGTAGCAGCAGCAGCAGCAGCAGCGACAGTGGTGTTGAGCTAGAGCTCAGATGGTTTGCAAGACTGCTGTTAGAGGGAAAGGTATATGACTACAAGTGACATGCCATTTCTACTATACATTAACTACTAAGTGAAAACTATTTAGTACTACTATATAACTACAACGAGTAACTACTGAGCACTGACAGCATATGTCACTATAACAAGTGACGTGTCATACCACTACCCACTTGTAGCATACTCTGGGGTATTGCGAAAGGCAGCATTGATTAGCAGCACTGGTACAGCCTTTGCTTTGCAATTTGCACACAGTTTCATCAAACAAACAGCCAACGATGCTAAAGCCGTTGACACTCGTACAGTTGTGACAATTGCAGATGTCAGTTGTGTGCCGATGAATGCTCTTACACCGCACTGATATCCTACATTCACCCTGTGTTCTATGTATTGTTCGATCACTCATACCTTTGACTTACAATGTACACTCTTACACTACTCAAATGCAGATTGAGCCACTGTTTAGTGCACTGAGTATAAAGAATGCACTGAGTGACTCACCATCCCTGATAACTAAACGGCAACCAGCTAAAAAAGTAAGCTGTTTTCAGCAACTGTTCAATTACAAAATGTATGTGTCCTTTGATCAATAATCAATTGATTGCTGAATTACACGTGCATGCGTCACCGCTTCATCAGCCACACGGCAGTAGTGTCAACGTCGCGTTTCACGCTGTATGAACACTTTTTAGCTTGTACTGTGTGCACAGTATAGCACAGTTACAGCAGCTTACTGTTATGTGTACCCGTACGTTCTATTGCTATTCACAGGTTGCGCTGCTGTTGCAAGAGATGAGAAGTGGTAGCAGCAGTGGTGGCGGTAGCGGCAGTACTAGTAGTAGTATGCCTATCACAAGCTTGCCACAGCTGCAGTCTGAGTGGGCTGTGAATGACAACTTCTTGAAAGCAAACTGTGCCTTATGGGTCAAGAAAGGGCACGAAGCACTGTTCAATAGCATGTGGTCACGCATGACAGCTAACGCAAAAGAGCGTGTTCGCAACCTCAACACTTTGAACACTGAATAACAATTTGTCATGTGACTAGTGATGATCATCAGTACTACTAGCAGATCTGTGGTAGTTTCTATCATTAGTGACCGTCACGTGCGTGCTTGGTTGTCATTTGCTCTTTGCGGAGTGTGTGTCCAGTTTTGCGATGTAGTATACGTGTTGATGCAATTGCTGCGATGATTGCACGTAGCACATCAGCTGCACCGCATGTCACAGCATACTGCAAGTGAACGAGTTTGATGTATGCGCTATGATGTCACTGTACGTACAGATATCTGCAAAAAGCAGACAAACAGTGTACACGCGCACACTACTAGTTTGTGCTTTCATTATTGCTCATCACATTGTCACACATAAATTTTTATTATATAAGCGCTATAAATGTGCCAACTTACAAGCGCGAGTTAACTGCTGCAGCTCATAATAATGACTGCTCAACAACATGAACTGCACCATCGACTGCAAACACTCTCATGTTCATATTGCACTTGAACGATGTGGCACACCGTACTGTAGTGCAGTCACGCACCAAAACCCAAATACTCACGGTGATACGCTTGCTTGAAGCCAAGTACAACAAAACCACATACTGTCTGCTGCTCATACACATATTCTACGCCTTACGAAAGTTTGTACAAACCAATGTGCTACTCTTACAACAACTACTGCTACTACCGCTGCTGTTACTGTATTGTACAGCAGCTCATCTCAAGTCGAGGTGGCACTGTCTATGTCAGATAAATGTGTTTTCTCGTCATGATGCTGCTCAATGTGACTCCCCTGTAGTCGTTGGCTCTCTGGCACGTCACTCACAATCAGATGTGCACCCTCGTAGCTTACACCACGGCTCAACCGCTGTGATGATGTTGCTGCCACATGTAACTTGAAGGACGTCCTCTGGACACCAGTAGCTGCACCAACAGCTGGAGTTTGTGATGCTACTGGAGTAGTAGCATTGGAAGTAGTAGGAGTTGCCTTTCTCTTGCTCGCTGCAATCACAAACTTGTTGTTGATCACAATGGCCTTGAACGGCCTGTACGCTTTAAAGCAAAGGGCTGCTAGCACTAAAATCTTAAGCGCACACAGCGCGATGAACAGACCCTGTTGGTGTGCCAGCAGCAGTAGCATCAGTGTGAAGGTGTTGAGCACAGTCAAGCATTGTATCAGCAAGGTCGTTCTGCTCACACATATACTACTACACAGCACATACAGTCACTACAGCGGAAGCAGTCTGTGCTTGAGTGGAGTCGTCCTTGGGTCATTGTGCAGCTGCAGTAGCCGAAGATATTCCGCAGTAAAGCAGTACATAAGCGTAACTATGATGTTAGATTCGATAAGCTTGAGGGAGCTTACCTGACAAGCAAAGCTGGCAAGAGAAGCCTTTGCAACTGCTTTCAACGGCAGTCCTACCACCATGAAGACAGAGCACTCGTCAGACTGCTGTCCAAGTGCAGTCACAGTGTCGTGCAGCATGAATGTGCGAGAATCGCTGTTGAAGCCGTCACCGTTGACCATTGAGTCTTCTGGCATGCACCTGCAGTTGAGCAGCACGCGCAGTGATCGTAAGTGTTAGTTGCACTGTGCACTATCTTCACACTTGCACACTGCATACTTGAGTGAGATGCTTACACAGCATTTCAGCACAACTATGTGCACTTGAAGGTATACTAAGACCGGATGAACTGTGCGGTACCACTAGCATTGCAGTACAACAAGACAATGCTGTACTACACACTGACTGGATAAATTACGCAGTAGCATAGCATGTACCACAGCAAGTACCTGGCTGACATGATGTACTCTCGACCACGCATCTTCATGCGCTCTGTCACTGCAGTTCTGCTGTCAATCAGCCAGCGCCTGTTGTACCTCAGGCCTTCAAGCCAGTCCGTGCGAGGGATTCCATTGTCCACTACCAACGTGCCTTTGTCAGTGTGCATAGCCGAAGTTGCAAGTACGTACTGGCTGGAGCTGTTCATATAGTACAAAGCACTGTAGCCAAACTTTAAACCTGCAGCACGACATATATGAGTACAATACAGCAGTACACAAAAGCACTTTAAGCAATCAGCAAAGGCATCAAGTACGCAGCTCAACGTCCCTGCTATAGGCGTTTTGGTAGCTTCAAGAAGCGTTGTACAGGCAAAACTAAGTGAACTTGCAGCTGACTGTAGTAGTAACAGCAGATGTGCTTGCAATGCTACACAGCTGTAGTGTAACACAAGCGATCACAAGTAGTTTGTGTATACCTGTAAGTTCTACTGTTTGCTCTGGCATACGGGTCTTACCTGCGAGAAGATAACACAGACGACAACGATGCATGTAAGTAATCACAAGTGTACATATCGAACTGCTCGCTTGTTTTTGTGGCTGCTATCACTGCCATATTATACAGATTGGCAAACCACACTACTCTGAAACTGCAGCTGCACCATTCACATGAATTTGCATGTTTGGTGATTGTATACAGCTGCTCCAGTACTATCAAGCATTAAGGTCAGCGTACACACCACTGCTCAATGGTATTAGTAGAGCACACTCACCATTCACTAGGTCGCCAGCTATGTACACACCATCTGGCGTGGTGCTGCTACTGTTGATGAACAGTGGAACTCCCATTCAACGTATCAAACTTTCAGCACCAGTTACTGATGGATGCATTGTGCTGTTAGGAGTTGCAGCTGCAAAGTTGTCATTCCACACTGGTGCATTGAACTTCTGCAGCTCAGAGTAGGCCACTAAAGAACTGTGCGCATAGTAAATATTCAACACAACAACACCAAGCGTATAACGAAAGCAGTAGTGGTTAGCGCAGTGCAGATTGTAGTCGTTTCTGGTGTGACTTCATACACGTTATTGAGCGACAGCAGCTGACAAGTGCTCAGTCAGCATGGTTCAGTGATGTAACATGCTGTGCACGCCAGCAGCAGCAGCAAAGTGTAGTACTATAACAACACTGTGCTTGACACTCAGAGCTTCACTACATATAAAAAGTAATACTCTGTGTAACATCTTCACACTGCAGATATCAGCACGCTGGAGTCACATACACAGTGCAACGAAGATACTGGAGAGCTTGCGCTACAGTGTAAAGTGTACAGTGATTAGTCTCAAGTACAGTAGCGGTGTTGACGTAGCCTCACCTGCGTGTGTAGCCATTGCCTGTTTAAGTTCATTGTGATAGTTGTGGTAGTATGGTGTGTGTTTGAATATGACATGTTATGTTGTCAGTCCACTTGTTTAATCATTACATTCTTGCATTGAGCAACCCTAACATGCTATACACTACCACTGCGCTATAGGCAATGCTGAAAGAAGTGTGTGTAGCTGCTGCCCCTCAGTACTTCTCTAGTGACTAAAACATCAGAGATTGCGAAAGTAGTTATTCAAACTCAAATTCACCTGTAGCCAGCACATCGCTTACGATGTTCGCTGGGTTCCAGTTTGTACCATTCAGTGCACTGTAGTGTGCTGCTGTGACCACTTTGCCCGCCTTGTCTACAATCACTATGAACTCCATCTGCACAGCGTGTGCCGAGCAAATTTATGCCATAAGTGAAGCAGATTTGAGCATCTGTGTGCGCGGATTAGATCAAGTACTGGACTGTGAGCAACGTCTTGTACACCGTTTATAACATGAGCTAAGCTACTATAAGAACACGCTTGATTGCACTTTAAAAGAGCTACTTGCGAGCGCTCATGTAATGTGCTTTGCAGTGTGTAGCTGTCCTGACGCCATGTGTGCTGGAGCGATGGCATGCGTAAACGTACAGCTCTGACGGTTTCTAAAGGGGTTTCAGAAACCGTTTACCTGCAGAACATTAGCCATGTAGCCCATCCGCTGGTGCATGTAAGACAATCTACTCTTGTCACCGCTGAGCATACTGAGTGCTGCAGGAGTTGTCTGTGCGCTCATCAGTAGCTTTGCAGCAGCATCAATGTCCCTGTGTATCCAGAGGCGTGGTCGTAAAGGTAGCAGCAGCACTAGGTCATGATTGATAGCATTGCATATGACCCTATTGACAACACTAGCATGGCGATGCTAGCGCCTCGCATCTTGCACAATGCACCGTTGAATCAACACAGGCGAATTGGCTCAAGCATTAAGCAGTGCTGCTG
>AXNI01001785.1:0-24681 GCA_000498555.1 Heterococcus sp. DN1 | reverse complement strand
ATTGAGCAGCAGCTGAAAACACAAGCTGATCAGTGGGACATGGACAAAGCACAGGTTGTACTAGACACATGGTTACAACGACCACAAAGCTCACAACAAAAGCAGCAGCAGCAGCAACAGCAGTCACAGCACACAGCAAGTACTACTTTCAGCTTCAAGCCTGCAAACGCTGCAAGATTGAGCACTCGCGAGTGTGCAGCTGTGACACTGCAAGCTTGGACTAGACACACTCTGAAGAGCAGAGAGAAACAACAGGAAAATGCTACAGAACGTACTACAGAACGTGCTGAACAAAGTTCTTCAGACAGTTCTCTTCCTACACCTCCTGCAGTTACAGAGCGTTCTATTGCTGGAGCACTGCATGTGTCTACAAGAGTGCATGCAGAGGGTTCTGTGCTAGAGCCAGTCAGGCTTACTTCAACAACTACAAACTCAACTACAAACAGCAGTCATGATGCTGTTGTGCCCAGCTTGGTACGCAGTTCAAGTGCAGTAGGAACGCCAGCATTACTGCTTACTGGTGAGTGAGTCACTTATTGAAACATATATCATACCTATGCAATGTTTTGATTGGTAAGTGCAGAGTATACATGTGTACGAGCATAATGTTGCAGACTGACTTTCGATCGTAGTAGTGACACTCTTTTGTGCCATAGTACAGCAATAGCATAGGTTAACACAGCGCGCTTCTGCACGAACATTGCAGTAGTAAACAGTACGCGCGCATACATACTTGACCCACTTTGGGTGATAAGATGTGTTGCTATTATACTCTTGTGATTGTGCATGTCAGGTCTATCTATGAGAGTAGATAGAATAGAGTCACAGCTGATGCATCGGAAAACACCTACTGCACAGCAGACAGAAGATGCTGATAGGATTATTGTATCACTACAAGCTACTGTGCTGCAACTTGAAAAGCAGATCAAACAAGTAAGCTCGCTATTTGCCTATTTAGCACATGCTACAGTATACGTCATTGCCGCCTCGTTTGCATGATAACTTGTTGTTCTGATCATGTACGCGCTTGATTCATAGATAACCGTATGTCGCAAAAGACGCAGATTGATAGCACTACGCCGGTCACGTTGTGTTCAAATCAGGCACTGCAACACTTTTACAGCATCAAGAAAGCTTCATTCAGCAGCAGTGCAGTTCAATCTTCAATGTACCGGCCGCCTTGCTGATCATCGCATCTGCCTGCGTATCGAACCTTTCTTACACTTGTAATCTATATAACAGACCGAAGCTGACAATGCAGTAGCAATGAATGATATAGCTACACTACATGATACACTAAGCAGTATGTCAGATAACATGTTTAAACTTGCAGCTACATCATCAGATTCTACTAGTAGCAGAGTTGACCAGTTAACAGCACATTTAACAGCACTGAAACATGAGCTGCGTAGCTGTTACTCCAGTTATGCAGTGGCATGCTGTGACCCTGAGACTTCTGTTGATATAGAGAACGCGAAGAAAACCGCAGCTATCAGTAATAGTAGTGCTTTTAATAGTGGGAGCAACAGGTAAGTGACAGTGCCTCCATGCATGCTGTATACGGCTCACAGTTTTATGCATGCTGTATACGGCTCACAGTTTGTGATGCTGTGATTGCATTACTAGGCATGCATCAGTGGTGTTGATAATGGTATACTTGATATAGCACTTGCAGTGTGACACATCATCTGCGCAACACGCTCCATGCATACAAAGCACATACGCTTACGCTTTACAAATTACTTGATGACTTGCTATCAACAACAGCAGTAGTAGCAGTAGTACTAGTACTGCTAGTGGTGGCAATGTAGCAACGTTCGGCACTCTGATAGATATGACAGAGCAAGTAGCTACTAGTGCTAAAGAGTTAGAGCATATGATTGGTAACCCTACTGAACTGGCACTAGCACTACTACAATCAGATGACACACAAAGGTATGTTAATGTGTATAACCTCATGTACTACTGGTGTTTGCATGCACAGTGGCGCTGCCATAGATACGGCTACTATTATCACTGATGTGTGTGGAGCGTCGACATTTTCAAGAAGTTTCGTATCGCTATTGTGTGAGTGTTAAGCACATACGTACGTAGCTGCATTGCATATCACCATACTGACGTACACATGGTCTGTATTACATGTTATACTTTGTGCACACATGCATGCATGCTTATACTCAGAGCTGATGAATTTGGTAAATTAGCAGCTGAGCTTGGTAATGCAGTGTACTGTACGCTGCGAATGCAGGTTTTTAATACTAATAAAGCTATGCCCATTCTTATATTATTTTTGACATAAAAGTATATAGTTGCAGTATACTGTAAATGTAACTACCATCATTGCTGCATGTTGATAGTCGAGATCGTACGCACGTTGCAATGAGGCTCAAGGCATGCGCATGTAGTACACATTGTGCCACTTGCTGCGCAATAGCTGACATGCAATGTCAGAGTAAACACACACTACGTTGCACTATTACAGTCTCACTAATTAACTGTGCTTGTACTGTGTTGAATGTTGTGTCAATAGGCGACGCGTAAAGCTGCTGGTGTCAAGTCACTTGATCACATCAGGTTAGCATACATGCACTTCATAAAATCTACTTCGTATATGAATGTACTGCCATGACTTGTGTTGACAATGTACAGACTGTTTCATGTACAAGCACATGAAAGGTTCATGCATCAGCAATTCAAGCTTTTGAACATCAAGCTTTCTCTCGCGACTGTAATCACACAATGTGATGACTTTGACTACTGCAAATCATACTGATCATACTGATATACTCTTCAAAAACGGCAGATACTTGAGAGAGCTAGCTGCAGAGCACACTTCAACTTCAAGTTCAACTGCCGTTACAGGCGTGCAACGGCTCTGTTCAACAGTTCTATCTGATTACAGTACAGAGTGCCCCTTCCCTATTGGATTAGCAGCGCTACTTATAGCTATTAAGAAGAGTCTGAGCGGCTTTACTACTACTGGAGAACTAGCGGTAAGCATATACACCACATTAACAATGTGTATAAATAGTGTCAGTGGTGTGATGTTCAACAGTTGTTGCAACTATGCGTATGTCAATGTAAGCATGCTATGACAGAATCTGAATCTTTAGCCTACACTTCTTTGGACGCTGACGCATAATTGTATGCTAACATACTGAGTAAGGCTTGGTTAGTGTAATACTGTGTTCATTGTACGTGCAAACATGCGCTTGTTTGTTGTTGTTATTGATTGATGCGATAACACAGGTGCGACTGAGTGTATCGATCAGTGATGTTGTAGCATATATCAGAGCATCATGTGCAACTGAACACGTGCATGCACTGCAGAATCAAGGTAGAACTTAACTCTTACAACTCCAAATCTTGCACATTATTAATCATGTTGAAAACTAAGTTATGAGGTCTTTTCAAGCAGTTTGCTTCTTCTCTCGCATCGGTCAGCTACGTCACTTTTCATGCACTTTGTAAGACCCAAGTGCTTCGAAAGCATACAACTGCCACTGCCAATATGGTCAGTGCTGAGCTAAAGCTAACTGTTTGTGGTTGTGTTTGTGATGTGCCTCACATATGTAATACATCGATAACTCTCTATATGAATCGAACAGCAAAGTTAGAGCAGCAAATGCATGATATAGCTGATAAGATCACACCACTGCAGCATACACTACACCTTGTAGTGATGGAGGTATGACAACGTCAAACTGTAACTACATGCATTTCAACATACTTGTGATGCATATACTGTGTGAGTATATGTACTGTAATGTGCAGCAACAGCTTGTGAACCGCTGAAAATTGACAGATACATATATACACGGCACTCTTGTAATACACACCACTACTGTGATGTGCTGCTTGGTGGTATGCACAGCCTTACGAATGCTGGTTATGTGTGCTATGCTATGCTAAACTGCACGTATCATTGCACACAAACTAGGTTGAAAACGATGTAGCACGTCGTGAAGCAGTGAAGGGTCTTGAATCAGCAGTACAAGAACTGCATACAGCATTTGATACTATACGTGATGAACTTGGCAGTAAAGCAGGTGTTGATAAGGTTGAGGCATCACTACTGGATATGGCGCAATTGCTTAAAGGAGCTACAGCACAGCAGGTAACTGTGTAAATTATAACATAACTATAACACAGTGTGACAGTAAGATACTGCACTCAACTGTATAAGTATGCGTGAGCACTACTGTTCTAGCACTTTACAAGGAGCGTGTATGTAATGTCGTGATTGTGAGCAGTTGTGTTACATCAAGCAGCAATTGCACATACACTGAACTATACCTATATATATAGATACAGCATGATACACAATATACTGTGTCCTTACACACACTAATGATATTGCTACTGCTATTGCTGAAATGATCATTTGTGTAACAACTAACAGTCACAACTGCAGCGGCTTGCAGCAAGTTTAGACAAGCAAGAGAGAGGGCCAGAATCATTAAAACGGTTACAACTTGAACTTGAACATGCCAGAGCTATTGCTGCAGCTGCTGCTTCTGTTGATGATAGGTAAGCTACTGTTACTACGTGAACATTGTTACGCAAGCATAAACATAATACTAGCTACATAATTGCGCTTTACGCGATGAAGGTGTGCTATCCTATGCTTTCATAGCAACACGACACCGAAGCCATGTACTAGCATTGCCAAACATGCTGTATACAGCATCGACAGTATTTGAGTATGTTTGCTCAACACCACTGTTGTGTACACACGCTGCGCGCTTACTTGTGACGCTCAGGTTCTTGATAGGCGTGAAGTGCTTATCATGCAATAGAGCACTACCAACAGCAACAACACACACTAATGCACACGGTACAGCAACAACTGTTAGCAGTGGTGCATCTTGGTATCCAGGAACAACAGGAAGTAGTTCTAAACGTACCGCTACATTTAAAGGAGATAGATCGGCCTCACTCGAACCATTACTACTGCATGAACATACAGTACTAGCGTCAGAGAGTGGTAGTAACAGTGGTAACAGCAGTAGCAGTGCACATGCACAGTTGCTAGCGCTACATCATAAGAGCAGAGGGCAGACACAAGTTACAGTCACACCTGGTAAACTGCAAGCAGGTGAAGTTCTTATCGGTTCATCCAGTGCTGACGAGTTACCATACGGGTTTGACACCACCGATAACTCTTCTACCACAACTGGTAGTACTACTGCTCGTACCCAGTCACTGGTGTTTGCAAAGTCGGGCGTCACATCAAGCATGATACCAGTAACAGCAGCAAGTGCAAGTAGAGGCATTAGAGGATCCGCTTTAGAGACCCGAGGGGAAGGCAGTAAACAAGTGGCACGTCACCATAGTTTAGCTTCAACTTCAACTACAAGTACTGGCAGTTTGCTGCCTACACTTGATGATTTCGATAATGGGCAGCAATCAGCAGTAGCAGCGTCTGCCAATGGTAGCAGTAGCAACGTGACGATTGTATCAAAGTACAGTAACAGATTGACACCACTATCACCACAGAAGCCAGCACCAGCTGCACACAAGCTGTACACTGTAAGCAGTGGCAGCAGTAACAGCAGCAATTAGTAGAAACTCAAGATAGCACACAGCCACGTACGTATACCATGGTGTGGTAGCTCAGTATATATATAGAGCGATGGATGGTGTCGCGAGAATTCATAAAGCAGCAGCATTTGTGAAGTTCACAGCTTGCAGCGCCTGCAATTGCAATCCACTAAGCGCGTTCTGGTCTCACACTTTATACATACGACGCGACCATGGTCTCACACTTTATGCATACTACTAGCATGTAAATAAATGCACTGGTGTACGGCAAACAGCTGTAGCATGCAGCAAAGGCCTACGCTACTCGGAGAGGGTGTAAAAAGATACGACACTGAGGTCGTGCTGTACAACAGATACTGGATGTATATACTAGCGCAGGCGCAGTGGGCGGAAGGCAAGACGGGGATTTATTTGTCGACTTCTGTCAAATTTCTAAAGTTTCAGTTTGAAACCAGAAATAGGCTATTTCTAACAAAACCACAGCAGCTCGCCGTTCCCAATGAAGCTCTCTCTTATAGCCTGCTGCATTGCTGCTGCAGCCTGTGCACAAGGCATGCTCGTTGGTGCAACAGGCGTGGACTCTCTCGGGAGCCCGGAACTGTTCGAAGCAAGTGAGTACATGGCTCCAACAGACCATTGCTGCTGTTTACGTGCAGCGACACTCCCATAACATATCGTTTAATTCGTTTGAACACGCGCAGCACTCAATCTGTAGCATGCATCTTGCAGAGTAGACTCGTTTTGGATTCTGAAGCTTTCATGAACCCCAGCCTTACTAGCAAGGAGATGCTTGATCCTCAGGGTTTTCTTGTACCTGAACTCGATCACTTGCATATGCGCGAATGTTGCATACATTGCCATCGTCAATAACAGCTTGATTTCCATTGCACAATGTCTCTATGTGCTGTACAAACAGAGCCAGTACCTGTGAGGTGCGCTAACAGCCCTTATTCTCAGTGTGGAGGCAATGAATATGAGCAGGACGAAGCTACAGCTATCACATGCTGTCCTTTCGGCTACCTGTGCATTGAGATCGATGAGACATATTCACAGTGCCAACCACGCTCCATGCAGCCACGATACTAGGCTATAGTACTAGCTCCTACAGTGTAAGAAGTGTTGCACAACTGCCAGCAATTCTACTTGAGAGCATGGCAGCAACAGCAGCAGCAGCAGTGGCAGCAGTTTATTGTACATTATTAGTATGACCAGGTGGCGATAGATACTAGTAGGAGCACACAAGCAGCAGACGAAAGGCAGAGATAGTGATTAGTCAGGGTCCAGCGATTTTCGATCACGAGCAAGGCAGCAAGTTCTTTGACATGTATCATTTGCAGATAGGAACCAGTCCCATGGGATAGGCATGTTAGACACTAAAAAGTTAGGCACTAGCAAAAGCTGTTTTGGGCTTTAACGCATATGCAAAGACTGTACTCTAATGATCAGTCGATAGTGCCTCACCATCAATAGTAATCATGATTTATTGCAGCTGAAATCAATATACTGTGAGAGGGTGCTCTACACTTTTGCTGCCGTTTTTGGTGCTGCATGCAAGCGCGTGCATCACGTGTGCTCTGCTACTGTGCGCATGTCCCGCGGGGCTCTGAGACTTGGGCACAAAACGCTTGTGCTTAATACTGCATTGACACATTGCTCCATCCTGTAGTGTGCGCTGAGTTTACAGTGTGCACTCAGCAGAGCTGCTATAGGTAGCTACCTAACGTAGTGTGCTCGTCTTCAAAAAGACGTTGGACGGGACAAGGTGACTCGCCTGCTCTTGGATTTTTTTGTCTGCAGCTTTTCGATGCTTCCTCGAGTACCTTTAGCTGCTCTGGCGCTGTGCTGGGCGCAGCCAGCTTCGTCAATGCTGAGCACTAATCAGATCAGGCGAGCATCGTCCGTAGCTTTTTCAGCTGTGGTAAGAAGTCAGACAGCTTTAGCCAAAAGGTAAAGAAGCACGATATGTTCACCATATATAGTTCCAAACACCCTCGAGGTGCTGATCAATGCAGTGCCACTCACTCGTTTGGTGGGCATTATCAAAATATTTGTGACTTGCGCATGTTTTCAAATAGCACTGCATGCAGCTCCAAGCACACAGCTAGGACTTGTACAACAGCTAGTGCAGTGGACACTAGCAGCAGCACTGCTACCCGTGCCACAGCGGCTGACAGCGACAAGCTGCACACTGTGTACGCACAAGTCTGTGACAAGCTCAGAGAAGTAGAGCGACTATCAGGTGTATCAGCAGTACTAGGATGGGACGAACAAGTACGTACTTCAAACAAATTCATATATATGCGTATATATTATTGAAAGATGCTGCACCTGTTATATGCATTAGATTTTTCTGTGTTTCTGCATGCATATAAGATCCAGCATTCATTGCTTACGTGTTGTTTTGCGATGAAGATCTGAACGCTAGCTCACAAGCACTACCTATTCATCACTGTGCGTTGCAATGCTGTACTGTAGGTAATGATGCCATCTGGAGGTGCGAGTGCACGATCTATGCAAAAATCAGCACTTGCAGGTGTCATCTATGAGAAGAGGACTGCACCAGCACTAGGAGAGCTGTTACAACAGTTACAGCATGTAACTGACAGCAGTAACGATAGTAGCAGTAACTTCAATAAGGAGCAGTTGGCAGTTATCAGAGATGCAGTACGTGACTACGCACTTGAAACACGCAAGAGCAAAGATATGGCCTCGAAAGAGTCAGAACTAGAAGGAAAGGCCTACCATGCATGGTATGTATATACTACTGTGTACACTTTATAACACTTCGTGCTTTGTATACGAAGTGGTACATATATGCATGCATGTAGACACTGTAGTGTGAACACTAGATATATGATCTGTATACTTGATGTCATTGCATTTGTTAAGTGAGCGTCACAGTTTCATGTCCTTTGCTATGTGGCAGTATAACGATTTGTACAGCACGCATTACAATCCGCATGTTCAATACACACATCTCAGTAGCATGACCTGATATCGTTGCGCACGCTTGCATGCATGCATAACGTTTGTCAACATTTTTTTGCGAGTAGGGTCGCTGCCCGTAAGGCCAATGATTGGTCAACATTTGGGCCGATACTGAGTGAAGTAGTAGAGTTAAAGAAAGCTATTACAGCAGCTACACGACCTGAAATGACTGCTTATAATGGTAATATTGACCAGTTTGAAAGGGGCATGTCACAAGATAGACTTACTGAGGTATATATACCCCATATACCCTTATGCTGTGATACCTTTTAGTATAAGTAGTAAGTTCTGATGTGTTCTATGCGCAGACATCTGCAAGTAGCTCAGGTCCAACTGCAGACAGTCGTGCATGCACATGCTTACAATTCAAGTTCACAATCGCGCGCAAACACATCTGAGCTGGATGCTTTATACGAGCAATACATAGACAAACCTACACTCACACATTCGTACAAACAACAATGTTGCTTGCAGATATTCAATGAGCTCAGAGCTGGCCTAGCACCACTACTACAAGCTATTATTGCCAAACACAAACAAGCTGATAGTACTACTAGTGTACAGGCAGCACTACAATCAGGTCCTCAATGGGACGTAAAACAGCAACAAAAGCTATGCAGTGTTGTAGCTGAGCAATTAGGCTTTAGTATGGCTAACGGCAGGTACGTTACACTCAATGACAGTTACATATGCCACAGTTACGCTTCATGCAACAGCTGAGGATGTATGGGATCAATTGCTGCTATTGCTCGATGTGTAACTTAATGAATTTGCCTATGCGCTGAGCAGTGACTTCGTTAGTTGCACAACGTGCTAAGCAATGACAGAAAGCTTCACTGAAGTGTGCTACATGCACTCGCAACGTCATCCGTGAACGAATCTGTAACTGCACTGATTACAACATGCATGTATATACTGCACATATTATACTGCATATGCTATATAGGCTAGATGTATCACCACACCCATTTACTAGTGGCTTTCACCCTTCAGATGTACGCATTACTACACGATACAGGTGAGCAGTATTGCATATAACGCACAACACACATTCAACTGTATGTAGATAGTAATAGAGAGTTAAGTCACATACACGGCACAAATGACCAAACTTTTATAACCTAATTACGCTGCTGGTATTGTTGCGTATACAAACTACTACTGACTTTTATCTACTGTTTACGATATGGTAGTGAGGACTGGATTGAAGGTATTGCTGGCACTGTACATGAGGTAGTACACAGTCACATACATATACTGTGTTAACAATTTTTTGAAGATGTCGCATTGTACAGAACGTCAGCAAATGCATGTGCATGCAAACTCACGTAGTTGTTATAGCTGTAAAACGCACAGCATATATCGCTACAACATCCGCATCATATAAATAACTTTGCATGCGCACTACTCGCACAATATTGTGCACACAATACACTGCATACACACACGCTTTAGGTAGGACATGCACTGTATGAGCAAGGCCGTATGAGTAGTAGTAGTGAGCATGATGATTTACCTATTACAAGAGCACTTAGTATGGGTGTACATGAAAGTCAATCATTACTATGGGAAAGAATGGTCAGTTGTATATAATGACAGTTACACAAAACGTTACTAAGCCGTTATGCTGCAGTTACGAAAATGATTTACTAGCGTCAGGGTGGGCACTTCACACTGATGGTCATAGCCACTCCGTGTGGCGCGTGTATACATGTGTGCACTTGTATTGTTGCATTATTAGTGTCGATGTTCACTGACACTGCTAAAACATTGCGTGTTGATGCCAATTGGATTGCATGTATGTGATTTGTTTAGGTGTTTTTGAGTGAAGCTTTTTGGCAGTATGCAACACCACTATTTCATGAGTACTTTCCACACACTAAAGACTGCAGTGCAAATGACTTCTATCTAGCTGTGAACCAGGTATAACCTTATATTGCACAGCACATACTATGAATACATCTTGTTCAATGTTAGCGTTTAATAAGCTCTGCCTGCTTTACGTACACGTAATTCCTGGAACGTTGTAAGCAGACGAACTACCTTGATCTTTTGATGTATGCATACGATGTTGATGATATGTTAACCACGCTTATACTCTTAAACTCATGTTCCCACCAATAAACAGGTGTCACCAGGGCTAATACGTGTTAATGCTGATGAAGTGACATACCCGTTACATATTATACTGAGGTACAATACTGTATATACACTCTAGTTATTAACATGTGCAATGATATGAGCAACTGCTGCTTCAAGCGTTGTTAGTAGCCATCTTGTTTACTGGTTCGATGCAGTCTGATAATCAAATTGTGCTTATATCACTTGCTTCTCGTACACTGTGTTTTGCAGGTTTGAGATTGAGCAAGCACTATTTGGTGGCACGCTAAAGGTAATCAACAGAACATGCAGTTACTTAGCGCAATGTGTACATTGTGTATACTGCTTGTGTGCAATTTATAATAAGAATATACTGTACATCCTATCATGCACTGCAACTTTTAGCTAGCATCTAGTGTAAGCGGACTGCGCTATGCCATGTCATGTTCATCTTTGACCTAGTTATCTGTTTATATTCTTTGCTATACATATAATGTCTCTCAATCATAGGTTTCAGATATACCTCAGTACTGGAATGACAGTATGCAAAAACTTCTAGGTGTTGAAGTTCCAACTGATGCTGATGGCTGTATGCAAGATGTATGTTATTAAGCTCATATACACTACTTCTACTTCATTATGCAAGCCCTATGACATTATGCTCTACCTGCTCTATGCGTACGCTGCAAAGACGCGAAGTTGCTAATAGCGCTAGCACTGATCAGTTTACACACGGTGCTGGCTTGCACAATGAAAACATACATAAATCGTCTTGTTTGCTGTCATCACACTTTCAGGTCCATTGGGCAGTAGGTGCATTTGGCTACTTCCCCAGGCATGTACACAATCATACACATATACATACATATATTTAAACACACGTGTACATGTATGCATCTATGTGTACACAACACGCGTAATGCTTTTTTTAGTCAACACATGTCTTATGTATTCACTGGCAACTGACACGTCTGCTGTGATGAGCACCACCACAGCAACATGTGTAGAGAATCATAACGTGCGTGTAACTTTCTGAAATCACTGCTGCATCACTGTGATGACTTGCTGTTATGATGACGTTTAACAGTTACACGCTTGGTGCAATCATGGCATGCCAATTCTTTGAAGCTGCTAAACGTGATATACCTCAATTGGAGGACAAGCTTGCACGCGGTGATTTTGCACCACTTAAACAATGGCTCAATAAGGTATGTGACCACATCATTTGATATGCTGTATAACTGCTTCGAATGATGAGAATCTATAGCAAATCGGCACTGCTTTTTAGTGTATCAGTGTGCATGCAACTACTTTATGCCGCTGCTTTACAAGCACCAACAGCAACTCCAGTTCAGAATGAGCAGTTTCATGTAACGCTATGTGATGATACGATTGGTACGAGCTTGCCTTACAACAGTTCATACCTCATGCTATGTCATCGTATACTGCTTTACCTCGCGTTATGTGCTATATTATCTGTTCACAGAGTATACATGCTGTAGGTAGTTTGCATGATTCACCAGATAAGCTACTACAGATAGTTACTGGTGAAAAACTAGATGCCAAGGCACTTATCAAGCATCTCACTAACAAGTACAGTAAGCTGTACGGTCTACAACTGTAGCAGTAGCAGTGACACAAAGCTGCGAGCTCAAACAGTATATAGTGCGCTTGTTAGTGCGATTGTTTGCAGCCAAGTAGGAACACAAGAAAGGTGCATACAATGTACAAATGCAATTACAACAACAACCACAACACTGTCAAATTCAGAATGATGCACTGCTGGTCGTTGACATGGCTGTGTCGTTTTATTCGTGAACAAATGTTCAGGGCATTGTCACATATGTTGCATGTGCACAGCTGCAGCACGTTATCTGGTGTCACATATCAGTGACTATCAGCCACACTCTATCCTTCTGTTATACAGTGTTGTGATGTTTGTGTATCTCAGTATACTGTGATTGTCAACGTACGCCTCGCTGCTCAGCAAAACACTGTCCGTTATAGCGACAGTTGATCACTCAATCTTCACAAGTAGTAGTTAGTAAGCAGTATTGCACTGTCAGTGCTAATGTCTTTTGTCGCACACAATACTATCATTGTGTACCTCGATGCTATAGTTACATGAGCTACAGTGCACAGATCTATGTACTGCGTTCAACTATGATTGTGATAACAACACAATCATATCCTTCATAAGCCAAATCAACTTATTGATCATGCTGCGTGCGTTAGCTTAAATGATCTAACTGATTCTGTTCATCACAATCCTGTATCTCTCTTTTTTTGTTTCATATATCTCTAGTATCTCGACACGCCCTTTGCCACGTATTGTTATAACATCACCACTATGTATATTAGCACTACTGCTCTTTGCTTCCTTCCAATTTACAAATACTAGACCGCTCTGTACATACATAGCGATAAAGTGTGACATGTATGCATGTATTCAAAAGTAAGTATGCGTAGCATTGTGCAATCAATGACAGTGTGTAAGAACTAGACATGCTATCATAGTCACTGCATGATGACATGTACTTATACATAGAGTAATGACTAACAAAAGAAATCAGATGCTTGCAGTACTCATAGTATATCAAGCGAAGTACGCTTTACCACGATTACAAGTGTGATACACGCCATAACACAACAGTGGCCGCAGTGTATGAGTGTACTTATAGTGTAATATTTGTGTAGTAACAGTTCATTAATGATGTGTTTAGTACCTTAATAGCATCAGCCATTTTAGATCTGCTCATGCCCATACCTGCACTAGCAACAGAATCTAACCGTAGCGATGCTTCTACACTTGTTACTTGTCTACGCACTGCTGCTGATACCTGCATGGTATACAGTCATAATAGCAATAGTGGCAGTTGTAAGTAATCTTGCTACTAACAGTGTCAGCAATTGTCACAACCACACATCTAAGCATATAGCACATCGTACACACGTATTGTGAGGCTATACATATGTGCGATCACATTACTGTGCTTTCGTAAGTCAGCAAAGTGCGCATTACAAAAGTACGCGTTACAATGGTGCGTTACATTGTGTAACTGCTACTAACCTTCAGTTCTTCAAGTGGTATTCTGTTCACTTTAACAGTTACAGTTCTAACACTTGTTAAGTTACTGCATATGTAATCAGCTACATCATTATGACATAGTAACTGAGCACCTCTTTCACCTTGTACTAGTATATCACCAATCTACATTGTGAATGTACAAATTCAGCAAGCAGCATTACATAATAGCAGCAGTACAGTTGGAAGTCAATCGCTATACGTTAATTGCTTGTATATCGCGTGGAGGTTCAAATTGTGCATGCAAGCACATGTTACCTTGCAATACATACATATAATCTTAGCACACAGAATCATCAAAAGTATATGTCTTGTTTCAAATGTGTTGATACAGCAGCAGCTGAAAATTACATAACCGATAAGCACTAATGTATACTACGAAGTATATAGCAACTAACCTTAGAGCGTTCAAGACCAGTGCCTAATACACTACCTAGAAAATCTCTATGGTCAGCAGCATCAAACATAAACTGTCCACCAATATCAAGTGCTATAACACCATCATTCATAAACTCTTGCATATCTAAACCTTCACGAGCAAAGAATAGCCGCCGCCGCTCAGCCTATGTTTACATCAAAAATACGAATAAGCGCATGAGCAAAACATGCGTACGTCGCATGCTCCATTGTCTGTTCATGGCGCTAAAGTGTTTTATGCATGCTATAAGAGCTCAACTCATCTATATTGTCACGCTGATGAGATGAGGTAAACAAGTGACAAGTAGCATAACTCATAGTATAATGTACAATATAGTATACATTTGAATATGTGTATATGTATAGTGTACATATAGTATGAGATACCTCAGGATGTCCTCCCCATGCAGTAGCTTGTAGATCAACGAGACCTTCAAGTGTGCCAAGCATGACTGTGTACTCAGGTGGTGTCAGAAAGAAGTCTGTTGCACGCAGCTCCCATGTTTTGAGTGCATCTGCAGCTGTATCAAGTACTCTTACTGCTGTCTGTAGTCGACAACAACGTGCAACAAGCACAGCATGTTTGTGTGTGCAGTGTGGAACAGCGTCAGCACATCTGTATTGTGACAAGTTTCGCTAACTCTAAAAGCCATTACAGGAACTTCCAGAACTTCAGCTGTTGCATACCTCTTTGTCGACACCACCAAAGATCGCTTGTGCAAGTAGCTTGTCTTTTGGAAGAACATCAGCTCCGCCCTTCATCAACATGTGTCGTGGTGTTGCTACGCGATTGCCAGCAGCCGCAAGCGGTGATGTGCGAGAAGATACAAATCGAAATGCATCTGATGCACTGAACAGCGCAACTAGTAGCCATAGCAGCAGCATCCGGTAGTTTGCAAAATACAACTGGTGAGTCACCTACCTTAGATTTTTGTTGATGCCTTTGAGTGCTGATAGCGCAGGTGTCTGCCTGTCATTGATCAATAATGTTATTTCATTATAGGCACCCAGCAAGCCGCAATGGCGACCGAAATTCGCAGAACACAAAGTTGCCTGTGCAGCTGTGGAAATTTTTGATAGCATACTGCTTGATAACTACAGTTGTGATCATATACTTGTCATCACGCAATGGTACTTGTGCTGAGACACAGCAGGTACGTCGCTGCATGTGCTGCAACCAATCCAACCTTCAGTTTTTGGCAGTTGCTCTTCCTCAAGAGTGTGTGCATGTATGCTATAGCATTACTTCGCTTGCATTCGATTGAGCGTACCAAATAAGCAGCAAGTGGACTCATGTTTTGCCGCTGTTGCAATCGCAGGCTCTGATCAAGCCAGGCAAAGCGCGTACATCTTTGCAACAGTTACCAAACTGTCCTCATTTATTTGCTGGAGGTGCCCCTAATCATAAAGGCAGCTGTTGGTGTGGCAGTGATGACTACTGTATGTGCACACCATCACTTGCCATTGATGCTCTTATTGAAGTGAAAGACAAAAAAGGTAACCACCCTTATACGCTGCTTCGTGACATGGTTGTAGCGCACTCTAATTGAGCCTAGAACGCCGTGTATTTGATGCAAGATTGTGGCAGCACATTAGCAGTTGTGTTTTTATACAGCGCAAGTCAATTCTATCAAGAGTTGAACTCAAACGCCATGTCGTGTATGTGCTTGCTACACATCTCTGCTTACACTTGTGTACATATCAGGTCATGTGACAGGACTGGTGTTTGTTAAGAGAAAAGATGTAGGTAGATATGCTATAGTTGGTGGCTTTGTTGACATTGGTGAAACAGTTGAGCAAGCTGTTATCAGAGAGGTATAAACTCATGCACACTACATATAATGATTGCAGTTACATGAACACACACAGTCTTACAAATAACTGTGCAATAGCACATGTAAGTTACGAATTATTGCATGGTCGTGTGATACTTTAGTTAGTAAGCACTAAGCAACATCATATTATCTTATACTATGTGTATCTATGCACACACAGGTGAAAGAAGAGACATCATTAGACGTTACAGATTTGAAACTGTTTCCACATGTATACAGTGATCCACACCGTGATAAACGGAGACACACAGTCAGTGTCGTGTATACTGCTACTGCACATGGCACACCAAAGGTAAACGGTTCATACATACTGAATCATACACTAATATACTATGCTTTATATAGTTACAGTTGTTGCAGTCAGCACTGCGATTTGCGCGGTGTTGCTCGAGTCTGCAGTAGCACGGCGCACCACGCGTTATATTCTGATGCATCTACTGCAATCAACGCGCACACACATCAGCACTCATGTTGAGTGTATTGCTGAAGATATACTGTACAATGTGTGACTGCAAATTGCACAGGCAGGTGATGATGCTAGAGAAGTTGAAGTACTATCACTGAGCCAAGCATTGAAACTGGCTCTGAAAGGACCAGTTACAGAAGCTCAACAGCAAAGTGAAGCGCATGCACGCTATTCACTGTGGTTTGATCACAGTGCTATCATACTTGACTACATGATACACACTGGCCTGTACCAGCCTACGTAGTGAAACTCAGTGAATAGTGTGCGTTAAATAACAGCAACCACAGCACTCACTGCAACAGTTTACGTTTGTGCCCTCAAAAACTGCTATGAGTAGCAGAATCAAGTAGCGGTCATTACTGATGTTGAGCAGCTTCAGCCTAACGGCAACACAGTTGTTTGCTGGAGTCAACTTCGACCCGTATTTTCAAATAACACTCAGCTTGCTTTAAACACAGTGCGTCATACAATGCCCAGAGGCAAGAAGAACAACGAGTCTGAGGCCCAGACGATCGTCATTAAGATCATGCCCGAAGGTGGTAAGAAGACACAGGTTCGCTCTCCAAAGAAAAGAGAGCCAGTGCATCATCGAGAGAAGGACACAACCACCATTGAGGTTTGCAAGTGTGTGCGCGAGCGAATCACACATGAACACGAGGAGGACGATGACTAGAACCTACGCAAGTCTCTGAACCGCGAGCAGGCACAATTTCACATGAGAAACGTGTAACAGGGAGGCGCAAGTCAATGTATCAAGAGCATGTACAGCTTTCACAAGTGTTCTCGGGATAGAGTGGAGTACATAACTATAGCTAGAAGGGGTTGTTCGCACAGAGAGATAGCAGTAGCGAGCATTAGGGTCCTATACCACGTAGCTATAACTATAGCAAACAGGGGGGGTGCTTGCGTGTCACGGCGCGCTCAGACCTAGTATGCAGACAAAAGGGTCTTATACCATGGGGGGGTCTTTGACTCCGTGTATTACGGTATGCTACAGAGAGATGGCAGTACAGAGTAAAGGTGACCATGGCATAAACTTTTGTATGCTACAGTGAGAAAGCATCGGTGTCAACTGACGACGCTTGCTGTTTTATATAAACAGATCCATCTATGTCAATCTATATCTATTCGATGTATCAGATGTTATACGATCTACATCTTGTCGGTTTCGTTTGTTGTTTGCTCGTGTGCACAAGTACTACCACATATTATGAAACAACTCACAGCTGTTGATAGCGAAGCACAGAAGCGGTGATCCACTGTATGCAGCAGTATATGCATTTTTCACTTAAGGAACTCGCGTAATGAATTACCACTCTAGTTGTGGACATAGAGTTTACTGATATAGCTATAGCTATACACTATTCCGCATACTAGCACACTCGCGCAACTGTTGTGTTCAACTCTACTATGTACACATACTGCTTGGGATACTGAGCTACATATGACAATATAGACTGCAACTCTCATGACTATACTATATACACAAGACAGTTCTTCGCTATGCACTACTATACATGTTTTCCCTACTACTCGACAACTTGTGCGCCATTTACTATGCAACTGTATAACGGCTACAACTGTTGCTGATGCTGTCTACATGCTTGTTGTAGCTTAAGCAATGATGACTAGAGTGCTAGCTGTAGGTGACAGCTGCAACTGTAGTAAGTATCTGAACGTAGAGATGTGCCCCTTGTGCAGCGCTGTGTTGTACGTACATCAACATAAAAGACATACCAGATAACAAGCGTTTTCATCAGAGTGCATCAACATGCAACTTAAAGCCAATATCGAACTCTCAAGGCGATACCGAACATAACGAGCACTCGTATGTGCACTTCCTCAAATCGAACATTTATAAAATCGCATACTTTATAGTGTCGTTAGTTTTAAATGAGTACTTACCAGACATGCAGAGCGTCAGAAAGTCAAGTAGTGTTAACTTAATCATATCATGCTGTACTAGCCACTCTATTGTAGACAACTCTCCATGCTTTGCTGCAGCTTCAGCAACTGCTTTGATATGTTCAGTTTCTGCTTTCACATCAAATTCTGCATCATTATCGTCCAACTGGCGGGGACGGCCCCACCATAGCCACTGTGTGTGTATAAACAGAATTATTCCACTTAAAGTTGAGCAATATAGTAGAGGATTGTATGTAAGTGACTGTATGTTCATGCTAAGCAAAGCTGACATAGTTAAAATGTAGCGCCCATAATCATAAAGAGTTGGTAATCTTTTGAAGAATTTACCTGTAATACAGCTATATTGCCATTGGCAGCTGCTGCCTTTGCTGTCAATGATGGCAGTAGTGGACAACCTGTTGCATGATTAATGTGTACAGAGACATTGTACTGAATTTGGTGCATGCTGCAGTGCCAATAGCAGCACAATAGTTACACAATATTCTCATAGAGTATACCGCTGCAACTCTCATTATTTGAGCACAAGCACAACACGTACCTTGCTCGATGTAGAGCCAGTGCAGCATATCAATTCTATTCTGTTTAGCAGCACCAGCACATAGCCACACACTCCATGGTAATCCATTTTGACGTCCCCACAGTAACGCTTCCTGACAGCCAAACTGGCCTGCAATATCAGCAACTACAGACCTGTGCTGTTTGTCTCTTAGATTGAATGGTAGACCACTGTGAGCAGCTACCTCTAGCCTTGCTGCTGATGTAACTGCTGAATTGATGCTAGTCAAACACTGTGATTTAGAAGCAGAGTTGCTGTGGCTCTTCTTGCACTTGTCGCTCACAGCTGCTTTCACAGCAGTGTTGACACCGCAGTAGTGCTTGTATGCCCACCTGCAATGGTAGAGCAGATGTATGCATCAGTATACAGCTGCTTGTACGCAAACGTATAGGTTGAATGAACAAACCAAATAAAAAACTATAACTGCTACTTTATTGGTTTCACCTCCATGCGTGGCTGACACCTGCAACAAACAGGTGCTGCTTAGTCTCCACGTAAGTCATCACTGTGCTTAAGACATCAAGGCTCCCTAGAGGGTGCATGTTGTCGTGCAGATGCACACGTTCTAACTGTGTATGAAAGCTGTCCAAGCCTCCGAAAAAGGATGAAGTTTGGCGGGAGCCGCAAGGCTGTAGCAGTCTAAAAACGATTCTTGAAGACCAGCTGGACGGGCAGGAGCTCGAGGTGTCGTTCGTGCGCACAGCGCAAGGGAGAGTTGAAACGCCAAAATTGGCCAACGGCTTTTCTTGTCACGCAGACGCTGTGGCTGTGTGTGCGCTACTGTGAGTGACCTAGCTTCAAGTATGGCTTTCACCGCACCTCTGAGTCCTGATAATTCTTCAAAAGTGGCAGAAGACGTGAGTTTGTCTTTTTTCAATATCTGTTTCATGATCCTCAAGAGCTGATGCAGCTTAGTTTGTTTTGTTAAGTTTTGTAATCACATATATGTTGCAATACCTGTCTACATGTGTTTTGTATGCTATCAGGCGCTACTGGCATTGTACTTCTCCTCATCTTGGTGTCCAGAGTGTATTGAGTTCACACCTACTCTGAAGACAGCTGTAGCTTCCTTCAAAAAGAACTCTGAGAAGGCAAACAAGTGAGTGTTTGGGTTGATTGTCTCTTCTGTGTTTACTGCTGATACTTGTGCCAAGAGAACCTGTGTCATTGATCGTCCTGCATCACTGTTATGTCGCTGGTGTGCTTGTGTACGCAGGCTGCATGTTGTGTACGTCAGCAGCGATGAAAGCTCAAGCGCTATGATAGACTGTATGAAGAAATCACATGGTGCATGGTCTGCTGTCTCTTATGATGGAGAGCACAGGTACATTCTAGTTGTTGCAGTTCTCATTAGCATACCATCATTGATTAGCGCTGGAACATGTTGTAGCTGCAGCAATGCGCTATTGTGCTGAAATGCGAAGCAGCTCAATGCGCTTGTTCAAGCCCGCCGCTTTCATATGGCTTTGACGATGGTATCAAAGCATCTGACCAAAAATATGCACCAACAAAGCTCTGACTCTGTGTCATACATGGTATGCATTGCTATGCATAATTGTGCTTGCAATAGAGGGGATCTGAAACGTCAATACAACATCTGTGCATACAAAGAGATGCAATCACTTGGTATACAAGATAGGTCTGATGGTATACCGAGTTTAGTTATACTAACAGCTACTGGAGATGTTATAACACGTGCTGGTGTAAGGGACATTCGTGAACAAGGAGCAGCAGCAATAGATGCATGGCTAAATACAGCAGTAACAGCATCACAAAGCAGCACTGTGATCAATGATACAGCTAGCAGTAGCACTAGCAGTAGTAGTGACAGTCAATCACAGCAAGACACAAACTTCTGTGTTCGAGGTGGAAAATGCTAATCAAAATCAGTGTACATGCATATAGCAGGTTACAAACGACTCTCTACTTTGCATGCATGTTGTGCTGTGTTCATGCTTGGAAGGTTGTAGCAGTGCGCTCAAGTTCAGTAGAGAATTGTACAAAGACAAAAGACAACAAGCACACAACGTTAACTGCGAGCAAAACAGAAAGCGCAGAGTACTTACTTACTATGTGTTCATTGCTATATGCTATCATGTGTACAAGTATATACAGTGTTGTGTACATCGTCTACTTACTCTGCAATGAATGCGCTTTGTTGTTGTTGTGTGACAAGGTATACCACAGTTTTTGTACATGCGAAACGCTGTAGAATAACCAGCTAGTGCACTCATACTGGTGTGTTGATAGCAGTAGCACCAGCTGTGACTGCTAGTGTAGCTGCAACCGTGGCACCAGCTGTAGCAGTAGTGCTTGCATTTGCTCTATTGCCAAGTGATATACCATTATGAACTACAAACATCTCGCCAATAGCAATATCTGTATAGTTTGTTGGAAGTATCACTACATGCTGTACAGATGATCTGCACAATGGACTGTCAGTTGTTGCAAAAACAAAAACAAGCATACGTCTGTGCATTAGCTGCGACTACTGCAGTTGCAATGCTTTCACATCCACCACCAAAAAGCAGCGCAACATTACAGAAGTAAATGCAGTAGTAAGTATAGTAAGCTTACCATTCAGGCACACCACTGCGCTTCCTCTTAACAAGTAGTTCAGCACATGCATAGCATAAACCACTATGACCACATCCCAGCAGTACTGCATTAGGCGCAGAGTGTGCACATATATAACAGACTTCTTCAACTTGTTGAACTTCATCTTGGCCTATCAATGCAGCTCGTAAGCCATTAGTTAGTGATGATGTGCTATGTGTTGATGTTGTTGCTACTGTGTTAGTAGTGTTAGTAGTACTGCTCGTAGCAGTAGTAGCTTTACATGACTCAATATCACAGTCATCAGTGAGAGATACTGTAGCCAACTGTTGCAGATCTGTAGCAGCGTCAGTAGTATCAGCTGTATTGCTCAGAGTCTTAACTGGTCGATAGTAGAACCTGTGTTTGAACATGTTTGACATGTGGCAACACATGTTGCAGAATAGCTAATAAGTACAAGCGTTTTGAGTCAGTGCGTTCGTATATGTGCATATGTGTATGTGTCACATTACAGCAACAATGCATAAACTAGATCTGCTATAGCAGTGGCACTTACTTTGTGACTTTTTGCAGTAGTATAGGATTGTGTAATGGCCTGATTTTGATGTTTGCATTTTTCTTATGCACACCACTAAGGCCACTGTATGCCTCATCAACTGCTGCATCTACAAGACTCTGTAGTCGTACTGTTTCCATAAATGTTTGCAACTTTTGTGCGCAGAAACTGCATGCAAGTGTGCACACACACATCCCTCGCAGTGGATACAGTATATGCTTGACACTGATGTGTATACTACTATCAACTTCATGTAACTCAAGCTGTTTTAGTAGTTGTGATAGTGCACATGCTATTGTCACAAACCAACCCCATGTGAGCACTACTGCTACATCAAGCAGTAACAGACACTTCTTAAGTGACGTTGCTGTTGCTGTAAGCCGTGCATCGCATGTGAACAGTCTCCAAGTGTACATGAATGGGTTCAATGATGCTATAGTCAGTGCTAGAAATATCCATACTAACATACCAAAAGCTGGTATAAATACACCACTCCAACCACTGAATATACCATCAAGCTGTTGTATGTGTGTGGTGTATCAACAACGAACGTGCATCACATCGAGAACACATGTTAGTTATCACAATTGACACTGATGTACTACTACACTTGTGTAACTTTACGTAAGTGTAAAGTGATAATGTAGAGACACACCTTAAGTGTAATCAGCATAGGTTGTACACCACAGATGACAACATTAGCAGCACCAATAGCCCACAGTAGACCTTCACTAGTGTCTATTTCACCATTACTAACATCCTCGCGAACAGGTGTCACACAGCACAGTAGAGTTGTTACCAGTGCTTGCGTCCATAGTGGCAGTAACACTACTGTCCATGGCACTGATGCAGATATCGCACTGCTTAGCCGTAGTGTTATAGCCAGTAGTGCAGCTGCCAAGCACATGATAGTAGTAGTGTCACTTGCAAGCATCAGTTGTTGTCTTAAGCTAAGTGTTGATGTATACCACTGTAAACGTAGCCTGTACACTATATCACATATCTCTCCTACCATGCTTGCCCACAGTGGAAGTGCTATGATTGGCCATGGTATAGGCACACTATACTCTAACCTGCAAAGAGTAATTTGCAATGACACATGCTCATTATGCAATGATTTAGCTGAGTAGCTATGCTTTGTACGTGTACGCTTCACTGGAAGTACATGTAGCAAGGAGTAACTGCGAATGCTATCACTCAAGCTTGCAACTGACCTTAGCACTAGTAGCACAAGCGTAAAAGCTAGCCATAGAATACAGGGACATAGTGCTGTAATAGTAGACCACCATGATGCTGCTGCTGCACCAGGTACTACAAATACATGTGGTATCTCTTCTTCTTGCCATCTACTGATGTTGTGTGCGTCGTGCTGGGCTGCTAAGCCGCTCTATCAGTGCATAGTCAAACAAGATCGAAGAGCAACCGTGTAAGAGAACAAAGACTACAAGGTCAAGCGAATTTGTGAAAATTTACCTCAATTGCAAACTCCTCACCAGGGTACACCGCTGCCATTGCTGCTGCAGTGCAAGCTCAAATGTCTGGTAGCAGTTTTGCATGAGTTCCTCATCGTGGCGCGAGAACAGCAGCACGCTGTCCAACAGAAACTGAACTTCCACGAACAGGAACTTTGCTTGGACTAGGCGTGAAGCTGTTGCCTTCATGTGCATGCATGAGCTGCACACATGGTTTGTTTGTGTGCGACACTGCAGCAGCTGCACTCATGATCCAATGTGCCGAGAGGAAAGTCACTCACACAGAGTGCCACAGGGTGCACTATTCCGGTAGACAGCATAGCTCACACACAAGTTAGAATTGCTGGAGCCCCAAATCTGTGTTCGCAAGCATGAACGCTGCAAACGCAGCCAAAGTAGCAAAAGGCGTGTTCTGGTCTATACCGATTACTGTATGCCTCTCAGATAACTTTGGAGGCCTGGCTGCAGTGCAAGGCCCCAGCATGACGCCCACACTCAATCCCAGGTAGAGAATTGCAAGCTTACACATGAAGCTGATGTAGTGAACGATCTCATATCTTCCCCGTCGTATGCTTGCACTGTTGCAACTTATGTATGATGCTACAGTGATGATGGCTCTACTGAAGTAGTAGTGGTCAACAGGCTGCCAGTACGGCTCTTCAGGAACTTGAAACCTGGTGATGTCGTTGTTTTCCGGTAAGCCAACTGTAAATGTTATGCACGCTCAGCAACTTGAATCGAGTGGCAGGCGAGTTACAATGCTTGTACTGTGTGGACTATCTCCTCGACAGATCTCCAATGAATCCGCATGAGAAGTGCGTCAAGCGATTGATACGAAAAGGCGAAGGCTATGTGCGGCCACGAGGCTTACACAGACCTGAATTTGTTGGCAAGGTAATGCTTAAAATGCTATGATGTTATAATCTTGCTGTGGAAATGATATCACCTCTGACTTGACACAACTACAGTTTAGGCAACATGTTGGTATCGCAGCTGTACTAGGTACAGCTTCTATTTTGTTCCTCGTATATCCTGTATTCTCTGCTTTAGCTAATACTTCTAGTATACATTTCTGTTCGTCGTGACAATGATATTGCAACAACCTCAGGGCCAATGCTGGTTGGAGGGTGACAACCCTGATGATAGCTATGATAGCTGTGACTATGGACCTGTAAGTTAT
>AXNI01001763.1:0-13708 GCA_000498555.1 Heterococcus sp. DN1 | reverse complement strand
CGCCACGACAGTGGCGAGTGCACACGTGTACATTCTAGTAGCCTTACAGTAAATAGCACCACATCGTACTACAACTATTGAATGAACGCAAAGTCGGTTGTATAAACATACCGTTGTTGCCATGCCATAGCAGCAGGCAGCAGGCCAAACAGCAGACTGATACCAAATGTGCCAGCGCTTTCAAGTGCATTGAAGAATATTGTAGGCTCAATTATAGCTAGTACAAGGGGTGGCCCCAGTATCAGCAGGTACAACGGTAATTCACCCTGCACACACAGCACATTAACGTAAAGAGAGTTACGCTTTGTTATGATGCTGCGAAGTCAATACAACTCTATATGCGGACATGTGCTTACAAAGGGCAGCTGTAGCATGGTGCAGCAGCACAACGTCTTCCTGTTGACTCTGTATTCGAACACTGTCCTTGTACAATACATGTGACAATGTACTCTCTGTAGCTAGAACAAACGCGCGTTAGTGTGATGCCACAGCAGCGCATGACAACTTATGCTATCAATATAAACGCTAATGTCTATAAGCCGATTGGCAGTGTAAGTAGACTCAGCAGCGCACCTGAGTGTCGCCTTCTTTGATGTTGAACACATCAGTGAAGAAGTCCAGTAGGCCAAGTACAAACCCTATAAATGATGTTATGATTGCTGCCTGCAGTAGCAGTGTAGAGCATGTACCAGTGAACAATGCAAGCAACTGAGTGCATGCACATTGACAAGTAGCAGTGCAGCACACTCACTGTGCGGCTCAAAATAGCCTACAGCCTTACTGATACTACAGTGTGCATTTGGTACATGTACTGATGAACTGCAGTTGCGATGTAAGCGCTACTGCGGTTTTGTGCATATAGGCATGCACGGCTTAAGCTGTGGCATTAGTGCATACACATACATACACGCTGCTCGCACATAGGCACAACAGCTTGTTATGAACACCTGAAAAAGTTCTGTTTGCAATGGGGTCAGTTTCACAATCGAGCCTACTACGCACCTCAGAAAATACTGACACAATCTGTGGCAGTTGTGCAGCGTAGTCACCAACGCCTTGCAGAGACTGCACTGGATCGAAAGTGCCACTACTTGAAGTAGCACTGGCTACAACAGCTGAGTCAACGCTGCCCAGTACAACAGTGTTCCATGCAAGAAACATGAGCAGTGGCACAGCTGAGCCGCCTATGATTGCAGTCCTGTTTGTGCAAAGTATTGTGTAGAAGTAGTGCGTGCACGGTACAGCAAACGTAGTCAGCATATGCGTAGCGTGATGACAGTGGTACAGTTCTGAACCCACCAATCTGCGCAAAACAGATAGTGTTGTACTGAGTGTTGGTGAAGGTATGATACATACGAGCATCCAGTGTCTCGTATAAAGCAGAGTACTATATAGCATCTAACTACATAAGGCAACAAAAGCCTCGATGTGCACTTGAACATGTATGCTGATAGCGTTCATGCTCCTGAATTACAGTGACAGTACCAGCAATGATAGTGAGGTGACTCACCTGATCTTAGCCACGTTGCCTTCAAGCTGTGTAGTTATGACTGGTACAACATTGTGAAAGACTAGTGCTACTAGCATAACAGGTGCAGCTTTTGCTACTACTGTCCAATCTTGATGTGCTAACAATTCACCTTGTATACCACTTGCACCAATGCCAAGCAGTAGCGCAAAGCTGTTGCAATAGAGATAACATTATCACATCAGTAGTGGTAGCAATTGTAGTTGTAGAAGTACGTGTCAGCATCAGCATCAGCACCAGCAGCAGCGACTTAGTGGTAGCAGCAGAGTGATACTAGTGTAGCTGCGAACAGTAGTGTGCAGCACTTGCAGCAACCACTGTCATAGCGCAGTACTGGTGTATTTAAAGACAACAATATGCAGTGCTGCCGTGCAGTGCAGGCAACTTGTCTGTACTCTGCTGATGATCATCATAGTTGTGATGTATAGCGCCACATTCATTAGATACTGCTGCGATTGTACTACAGTGATAGTAATGGCAATGTTGACACTAGTCATGTAGTAACTATAGATATTCTTGAAGATACTTCCTAAGCATAATACTGTTCTGTAACTGTAACATCAAAAGCAAAATGTACACTATTGCTATTGCTGCAAGACTACCCTTGCTCACTACATTTGCGAGATCGACGACCGCTTGCGATTAGGCGATAAAACAATGTTACAACGACGGAGCGTACCTTACGAGAACAACTACTACAAGTGAGTTGTTAACATTCTCAACTGTTTTAGAACTACCAAATGCCATTGCACCTCCTAGAATTGTAGTAAACACGACTGGTCCTTCCTGTTCCGCACATAAAAACGTTCCGCACATACAAATGCACATACAAATGCACATACAATGCACATAAACTGCATGTGAGATCACACAAGTCACACAGCAGCACAACCACTAGATTGCTGCTGCAGTGCAGATGTAGCATTTGGTTAATACTAGATACATGATGTGCGCTGTTGCTGTCATCCGGTCTCCAGAAATCAATGTACAAGCAATTGAAATTCGCATGTTCAACAAGTTGAACTTACCCATGCTAAACTGCCTTCTGCACCCCCCTGTACACTGTGTATAAGTTGCTGCAGTAGGCCTCCCCCTTGCGCCATGTATGCAACTAGCAGTGCATAGTGTATAAAAGCATACAGTACACCAGCTATGCGTGCACCAGTAGAGCCTGCATGCATGCAGTGTACAACATAGAACACAGCCAGTGTGTGAGTAACTAACTATATGATGTGACAAGTGTGATTTCGAAGCTGTACTAGTGACAGTAGTGTAGTGTCTGACGAAAGTTCTGCGCAGTTACATTCTGCAACCATAAGGCAAACTGCTGTGTTGGTATATGGCTGCTGCCATTGTCGTTGTTGCGCACCATTTGATCAACTATTGATCAATTGTGTATGAACTGTTCACTGTCTTTTTTTGAAAAACGGTTACAGTTCATTCCCCCACATACCTAATGTACGCTCAGCTAATGCTAGCAAACCTAGACCAGGCTGTCCTTCTCTGTTATCAATATGATAGTTAAAAGTAATGAACAGTATGTAAGGCAGCATGTTGCATACACAGGGCAGTGTTGAGTGCCCTGTTCATGCTACCAAAAGTATAAGACTTTGTGACAGATATTAGCGTTCAGAATGTGCTGACTAACAGCAATCGCGCTATGCTGCACTGACTGTGTGTTAATAGAGCATTGCTGATGCAGGCATAGCACTGACTGACAGAGCTTAGTGCTACACTGAGCCAATGATTGATTGAGATATGCACACAATCAATTGAGATGTGTAGTGTACACACACACACACACCTGCACATAACGTTCACATTCACTTCTGCAATGAGCAGTCCTGTGCAGCACATGTAGATCCACACTGCAATCAGCACTAGCGATGATGGAAGTGCCCCTGCTTGAAGTGTAGCTGCTGGCAACGCTAGCACACCAGCTCCTACCTGCAAGCAGTGCACATGCATGCATGCAGACACGCCTACACTGTCAGTCATAGCGTTGCTGTCGTATCGCTAACAAGCAAGAGCAGAGCATGATAACGCTGATAACAATCTGCTGCGCGCTGCGGCGGATTCAATGTTGCAAAATCGTAAAGTGGGTACCATGCGCAGTAGAATGTTCTCCAAGTTTGAGTGCAGCATCGTGCAAAATGACTCTCACCGTGGTGCCACCGACTAGAGCAGTAGCGCCAAGCAGACTTATTTGCCTTCGCTTGAACGTCTTACTCTCAGGATCTTGCTCAATGTTTGAGAACAGCCGGTCTACCTGCATTGTCAAGCATGTGCCGATTGACAAGCAGTACTCAGTGCTAGAAGCACAATCGCTTGATCCTAGCACACATACATATATATTTATATAGTCGGCTGTACAAACTGCAGAGAAAAGCTTACCTTGCGAGTTGCAAGCTCGTCGAATGCGAGTCGCGCACTTAGATCATCATCAGCACGGCCTGTAGATGCAATCAGTACCGGCTCATCACTACCATCGCCGCTTGCTCGCATGTTGATGAAACCACATTGACTAAATCTTGTAGCTGTACGACGCGGCATGGGCTTTACGAGCCCTGCAATATGAGGCGAACTTTGCAGCAGAACACATAGGGTGCATACGAACGAACGCAGGCGCATCGTTTGAGCGCTGTTTTTCAGCAAGCGAAACTGAGCCTGTTCGTTTGCCACCAGCAAGATTACACACTAGCATCAGCATCAGCTTTATCTTCTATACATGTAGACTTTGGTCTACCCCAAAACACCAATGTCTGACGAAAGCCGTAGCTGGTATCGCGAGCTTGAAGCGCAAAGAGACGCAGCGCTTGCCTTATCAAAGCAGCTGCAGCAAGATTTGGACAAGCAGCGAGCAACACTGGAGGCCAGAGCTGAAACAGCAGAAGCTTTGAGAGATGAAGCTGAAGATCAGTTCCTTGTCGCTGCAGAGCAGGTGTGTGTCTTTGCTGCCTCGTAGCTGTAGCGCAGTGTTTTGCTGACATTATGGTGCTGTATTGTACGTAGATTGTCTGAACGCAGTAATCAAGCTACACCATGCTTGTTTGAGTTATTGATTATCATTGCGCTGTGCACTCAATAACAAGTTCGTGTTGCGCAAATTGTCTCACGCACAGAGTGGCTCCAATGACCATCATGCATTGGCAAGGCAGCAGCTCCAGCGGCACCTTGCACGCCTCAGTGGTGCATCTGCTCTAGGCTGGCTGTGTAGCTTAGCAATTGCTAGGAGAAGGTCACCTTTGCTTGCTGTGTTGTGCGGGGTGCCGTGCACTCTGGCTGCAAACTTGGCGCTGAAGTATGCACTGAAAACCAGAAGCTTTGCACTCGTTGCAACTGTAGCCGTGGGCGTTGGAGCGGTGCTGCTGAAGTGGTGATGATGCGTGCAATTGTGCATAGCATGTACAGCACGTCACACATCTTTAGACCGCACGATTGCAGCAAGAGACGAGTGCTGTTGCGACGAGCTTGCGCGCCAGCTGTTAGCTGCGCAAGCATCTTATCAGTCTAGCAGCAAAACCACAGTCAGCAGAAGCACTGCTCTGAAGTAGTGATTGCAGAGCTGATCCTGTCTCAAAGGCAGCACACACTCCATCACAACATCACCCTGGTACCGGCACGTAGCTGCGCGTTGTGTACAGCAGTACAGTTGTGCACTGGCAAGGTGCTGCAGAGCATGCGCAAAGACACGGGTTCAAGACCTGCTGGTGCAGCAAGTTGCTAGAAACACAGCCGCCTGAGGAATGTGATTCGTACTTCATCTTGTTAATATAGCAGTAGAAGCCTGTCGTTTGGGGTCACAATAATTTTCCTCGCCTTTGTGTTGTTTCTGCTCTTCTGAGAGCCTCCCTTCTCCCCGAATCACTCACAAATAACAGACAAACAGACCAGCAAGGTGCATTCAAGCACGCTGTGCGACATAACTCTTCAACAAAAAAAATCACACGACGAACAGCACTTACAGTCCCATTGTTAAGGCTTGTTTTTGCAGCCGCATGTCATTGCAGCGGTCAACACTATCTCACTTCTCACTGTGCGCTATGCAATCTGTGATGTTGTGTTTTAATGTTGATTGGTACAGTTCAAACTATGGCAGAACCAGCAACACCGAACTACGGCAGACCGACAGAAACGGGAGAACCCCGCCCTCTGACAGATGAAGATCGTGAGGACCTGCGCGAAGCCTTCGATAACTTTGATCTGGTGAGCACTGCTAGCCAATTTCAGTAGCATAACATTTTTCAGATCACGCAGTTATTTTTTTCACCACCTGCGAACTGCAGCACTGCCGTGACATGCGTAGTCATCGTCATGTTGCTGCTGTTGTTGTTGTTCACCGTCACAGAATGGCGATGGCACTGTAGACAGAGACGAGCTTGCAACAGTCATGAGGTCTCTGGGCTACTCTCCAACTACACAGCAACTACAGGACATGATAACCAGGGTTGACAAAGACGATGATGGTGTGATCAGCTTTGAAGGTATTGGTTGTTATCATGTACCATGCTCGCAGGCACATATGCATCCTTGACAGTCCTCCGTGTAGACTCAACGCTTTAAACGACAGCACGCACCACTAGTAGCGATTGCTAATACTGACTATGTGTGCCTTGCGCTGCCTGTGTTGCTCTTACAACTCTTGCTGCAGAGTTTGTAATGATGATGCAAGTCAGCAACCTAAAGACAGACTTTGAGGAGGAGATCAAGGCTGCATTTGAGGTACAATCAAGCTGCAAGATTGTGACTGTAAATTGTAATCCGCTTAAACCAATTCATTCACTAATCTGTAGTCATACTACTTGACTAGCGACTTGAAGGTAGTTTGACAGTACTGCTGACACTACTGCTATCCAGAGCTGCATTACATAGCCTACTGTTGCAGATGTCAGCAAAAGCATTCAGCTGAACTATACTGTTTGTGCGCAGCTGTGATGCAGCTCAAGTGAATGGGGCTCTGATTAGAGTTCGCGTCACAAGCTAGTACCGCAGCTCACCGCAGTAGCACAGATTGTTCATCGCTTTTCTGTGCAATGCTTTGCTGTGCAACCACTAACAGCACTTTGACAGCGATAAGGATGGCACGATTGACAGAAACGAGCTGGCTACAGTCATGCGTGCACTGAACGCAAAGCTCAGGTGAGTGTGCAGCCCTGCTAGTACGCATGCTGAGTAGTGTATGGCATTGCAGTGCGCTGTCTGCTCACCATAGATGTGTGTGCGTGTGCAGCTAGTGACGGTCGTCTCTGCAGCTCGGTATAAGCTGATGTGCACCCCACATCACCGTAAAGTGTACTGTCATGAGCGCTGCAATGTCATGTGAAGACGCTCGGCTCTTACTTGCTGCTGCTAGTGCTGCTAGCCTTACTTACACTGCTAGTGCCTCATGCAGAGGTTGCAGCGGTTAGGACGACTGTACACTACCAGTGAACAGCATTGCAGCTACTAACTGAGCATACTGTGTTAACAATACTTGTGCTTGCTGCTGTCATTATGTACGCAGTGATGCTGAGATTGACCTGCTAGTAAAGGAAGCAGATACAGATGATAATGGTGTGATTGATATGCCTGTAAGTATTCTCATTTGTAACAATTGCTCTGTTCACTTCATGCTGTACCTTTCAATGCAACACCTGTGGGGTGCTGCTGGCTCGTGCACTGCCGCCACTGCATAGTGCAGCTTATCAGCAGTAATTCAAACGTTCCTGCCCACCATCGCTGCAGCATGTGATGTCGCTGTGATACCCTGCAACAGTGTTGACTCGAGCCTCATGAAACACTTTTCTGTTTGACTTCACTCCATCTGTATGTGTACCACAGGAGTTCATCCATGTGGTGTACAGTAGCATCGAGTAGGTGCAGTACAGAAGCTGCGTCAAGAGATTGCCTTTCATGTGCAACAAGCAGCAGTAGTAGAACTAGATCTATCAGTAGTAGTCGTTGGCGCACTCAAGCACCAGCAGTTCTTTCAGGCTTACAAAGCTTGCGATACACGACGCTGTATATCAGCCTATAGTATACTATATTTCTGCATGATGATAGCAGCTTCGCCAAGCCATACTGGCAGTGCCTGGCAACGCAGAGTGGTGAGAGCAGTAGCACAAATAGTAGCTGTACGGGAGAGCACATATGAGACATGTACAAATGCATACTGCTAAACAGCTTTTGTGTGCGCGATAGCTTAACTCGACGCTGTCACTGAGCTGCTTGCTTGTTGCTGCTGGTGTACAGTAACACTTCACAGCTGGTATAGTTTCTGAAGTGATTCAGTGTCTTACTTACCCTCAGCCTCAGGCAAGTGGCACTACGAGTAGGCAAGTGGGATATAGAACGAGGAAGCGACGAGAGACAACTCTTAACTACACCACATGTATGTGTCACTAGGTAGTATGGAATAAGTTAACGAGATATCACAACCAGTGCGCAGTGCCACTGCCAGCAGTGCCCAGCACACTGCCAAGGAGCGCAGCTGCAGCAGTCCCACGTGCGGGGCAGTGCCACTCCCAGAAAGACGTTGGAAGAAGGACCCCTGTCGACTGGGCTATATAATTTTCTGGGCGCTTTCTCGTTGCTCGTATATACGCGTATCTGCTGTTTGATCATTGACGAAAACTTGTTGAGCTTGTTTTTCCTGTTGGCAGTAGGTGAGCTTGTGCTGCTCTATTTCTCGATGTTTGCTGAGCTATATTTGCATTCGTGCAAGTCCCGCATTGAAAAAATGCTCACGCTGCTTGCTCGTGTGTGTCATTGTACAGCGCAAGATGCCTGAGAAAGCTGAGAAAGCATTGACTGAAGAGGAACGGGAGGACTTGCTTGAGGCGTTCAAGAACTTTGACAAGGTTCGCTGAGCTTTCCCTTTTAGAAAACTAGCATTGTAGCGAACACATTCAGCTGTGCTATTGTGCCTCTATAGTGAAGGTGTACTTCGTCTTTGTTAGATCAAAGTAGTATATATACGAAAGCCTATGCTCAACCTTGTGCTGCAATATCTGTGCCTCATTTGTGCAGGATGACTCTGGAGAAATTGACAAGGGTGAGTTAGCAACTGTCATGAGATCACTTGGCTACAGCCCGACAGACAAACAGCTGCAAGACATGGTAAGCAGCGATCTACACATTGTGTCTCCGTTCCAGCATCGCACATGCACACAGCTGCGAGCTATAGCAAAAGCAGCAACATGCTCACATTATGTACTGTCATTCCTTTGTATTGCGGTCTGCAGATGAACAAGGTAGACTTGGATAGCAGTGGAGAGATCAACTTCGATGGTGAGTACTCGCACTACTACTTGTAATCAATTTGTACTCCCATGCAAGATGGTGTCTCGAATGTAAACCGCTACTGACAGCGCGTATAACGCAATGCTCTCATACACGTGTTTGTATTGTGCAGAGTTTGTAGCCATGATGAAGAAGTCTGACCTTGAGACTGACTTCGACAGAGAGATCAAGGATGCTTTCGCTGTAAGTACTCCAGCCTTGTGCTAAATTTCAAACTAGCTAGCGTATTACTGATTGACTTTGCCATGCAGCACGTCGACCTGAGCCTGCACAGTCGCAACATTGGCAACTGCCAGATGAACAGCTCTAGTCAACTGCTGCTACGCACTGTACAACCTTTGGAGATGCATTGTACAGATCTAGTTGATGTGCGGCTATTGCTGTTCAAAGTGTGCTGGTGCGCTCCAGCTACATACCGTGATCAGTTTGCTTACGCTTGTACTGCTCGTACACTGACTGTGTATGCGCTACTGTATGCGCTTTATGATTAATTTACGCTCAACTGTCATTCTTTATTGCGATCTAGCTATACACTACTATTATCTGGCTGACGCTTGCACTGCTCGTACACTGGCTGTTGCGCTACTGTGTGTGCTCCTTCGTTCCAATAGTTCTTTGATAAGGATCAGAGTGGTGCTATTGATCCAAATGAGCTCAGTGCCATCATGAGAGGCCTTGGCGCTAACCTCAGGTTCCTGCCTTGCAGTTATACTTACAGATGCACTTTGTAACGCTCGCAAAATGACACCTGCTCAGCTGATAGTGTGGCACTACTGTAACCACTTCTGTAACGCGTCTCTATCAAAGCAACGGTTTGCAGTCTGTTGGCTACTTGTGTTCATACAGCGCTCGTTTGTACTGCAGCGCAGTGAGGCGCCTTGCAATGCTGCTGTGCATGTATCATGTCATGTTGAGCACCATGCTGAATGTATCTTATGTATTGCTACTTGACTGCTGTTGCTGCTGTCGCTGTACTGTGCGCAGCGATGCTGAGATTGACATGCTTGTGAACGAAGCGGACTCTAACAAAGATGGCGTCATTGACCTACAGGTAAGCTAAGCATACTATTGTACTACAAGCAACTTACATTGCTGATCATATCAACAGTGCGCACAATGGCTGACTGCTGCAGATACTTGTGTGCTTGACTCACAGTATGATCATACTAATGACTGCGTACGGATCAATGAAGTGTGTGTATGTCAGCATAACCTTCATTGTGGCGTGCAATCAGCTGTGATATAGCAGCGCGCATTCATGCAGCACAACGTGCTATCTATGGTGCGCTAGTTTGTGCGTGTACTGTGGTGCCTCAGAGCAACAACACTGACACTTATCGCGTCTCTGTCGCTGTACTGTACACAACCGCTACAGGAGTTCATCCATGTTGTGTACCAGTAGAACCGGTGCGGCCAGCACAGCTTGTTCAAGCATTCACTCATCAGGCACCTTAAGCACACGTACCTGGCACCGTATCTACCGTAGTTTGTAGTCTCAGATGCAGCATGCAGGCACCATGTGTTGTGGTACAGTAAGTATACAGTACGGCTAGCAGAGCAGTAGCATGTCCTTGTAATATAAAGCTCGGTTTCAGGCTCCTCGTGAGCCTCTCTATGCAGCGCTGTGTCGTGCTGTATGTGGTTGTAAGCAGCAGCTGCATAGTTAACATAATCTGTACCACTGCAACGTGCTCAATTCACTGCAGAGCATCAGTGTCCTAATACTTCATGGTACAGCCAACTGCTGGTAGCGCCTCCGCTTCCGCACATTCATGCTCTCTCGTGTCTGAATCTGCGTGTCATTTGCTCTGCGTTGGCAAGCTGCTTTAGTGCATGCAAGTTGCTTCCCAGTGCATTATAGGCTGACTCTGATTGAGCCGTTGTGACAATGCGTTCATTGAAATTGAGCAACTGCAACTGAAAGCATCGCAAAGAAATGAACGACAACAAGCACATGCACAGGAGCGCGCACAACAACACAACCACAGTTAATGCCATGTTCTTGTGTGGACACGTACGGAAATGCATTGCGTGTCAGTTGCTGCCGCTCAAAAGCGTCACCAACTGCTGCTGCTACTGGCACTGGTACTGCTCTCTGTTGCTCTCAACACACACAGAAACTGCACACAGTCTTACAAGATAGGGAGCACGTCTAAAGAAAAAGAATCCAAGTTCAACATGTTGCAGTTGTCGATTGTGTCGTCTGTGCTGTCCCGCTCTCATACACACTGCTACTATTTCTACTGTCACAGCTGCAACGGCACTACCAAAAAGCATATAGCACTGGAGCTCTCACAACACAACAGCCTGCTGCAGGTGGTTGCAACGGCTTTTTAGCTGTACATGATCTTCAGGAACCTGCATTGCAGTAACAATAGTATACAGATGAGCATATAGGCCATGATTAGATACATACCTACCAATACAGAAGCACGTGTAAATTTCATGAAATGTTAAGAGCATTTGTCGCAACGGCTAACAGCTAGTGCGCGTGCGATCATGCTATAGCGCATTATTGGCAGACACAGAAAAGAGCAGACTCGCTACACATACACACATGCTGCTCAACGTGGCGCTTGCGTGGCCATGCATACATACGTGCATACATACATAGACTTAGTAGCACTTGTGTACGTAGGTAAAGATGAAATCAGGTGTAAGTAACTTACTCATTGAGATCTATAGAGCCATCTGAATTGGTATCAGCTTCCTTGACAAGTAGGTCCACTTCTGCGTCACTGTTATTACACGTGCATCACGTACAACAATTCGTACAAAGTGATAGTCAGCGCAGCATGCGTGACATGGTAATGCATCGCTCAGTTTCTTAAAAGCATATTTTGAGCTGAACAATGCGGTACTAGTAGCACATGTAAACTGCGTATACAGCTGCTACAGCTCACTATACTATGGTGTAGTAGAACTGCTGTCTACTACAGCGCAGCAGTAACTCTGATACACATTGTGATATCATGTTACAACAGTACTACTATGTATGTATGTACATATAGTATATACTACCTGAGGTTAGCCCCAAGTCCACGCATTACTTTGCTGAGCTCTGCAGCATCTATAGCACCTGATCCATCATTGTCAAAGTACTGTGTGTGTGTGTGTGTGTACACAAGGCAACACAGCAGCAGCCAGTGTGAAGGAGATGGTGTGAAGGTTAGCTCGCTGCTTGTAGCGCTAGAAAACATCAAAATTTTGCACAGTAACTGCCACATACACGTGAAACCAGTGCCAACGCTGCAGCCACTGCACACTGTGCAACAGCAGGCGAACAAATATGCGTACTTGCAATCCTGCGCTTGAGACAACAGGGCAGTTCTGCGAGATACTTGCTTACAGTTGGCAACTACCACCAAGCGAGACGTTGATGCAAGAGTATAAAGCAAACCACACTAGTCGCAGTGATTGCATTGCAGTGTTTATGTGTATGTATGTATGTATGTGAATATCAATATACCTTGAAAGCCTCTCTGATCTCCATGTCGAAGTCAGTTGTCAGCTCAACGCTCTTCATCATAGCAACAAACTCTGAGTTCGTGTGAGACAACAACACAGTAGTACAGCACAAACACGTCAGCTGGCTGCTGCTGCGCTGCAACATGCACAGCTGCAGCATGAAGTATCTCTACTATCTCTGTACAGCTGGTATTTTTGAATTGAACTATGCACGAGCCAAGTGCGTATCAGTCACTCAGTGGTATTGATATTGCTGTGCCTGTGTGCATACCTTGAAAGTTGATTTGACCTAAAAGCAAGATCAAGCAGCAACACACGAGAACAGCAGCGCAATGCAAAGGCGTAGTTCAGCTTTTGCGAGTTACAGCGTGGCTACAAAACAGTAGATATGTCCTGAGCATACATTCGAAAAGTCACAGATGTGGATACTGAACGCAATTTAGCATTGTCCAGCTTTTACGGTGGTCTCTTACCGTTGCCATCAAGGTCTACACGAGCCATCATGTCTTTCAGCTGCTTGTCTGTGGGTGCATAACCAAGAGAGCGTAGCACTGTTGCAAGCTCGTTCTCATCGATCTCACCAGAATGGTCCTTGTCAAAGTTGTCAAAGGCTTCCTTGTAGTCTGCTACCTCATCTTCAGTCAAGTCCTTCTGAAGCTGAGCATCTGCTGCTGATGCTAGTGCTGCCATTGTGTGTTTGCTGTAGGTGATTAGTGTTGGAGGGGGCCTGGATGAACCTGGATAGTGAGGGTTTGATTTTTCAAATGTAAAGAACAGAAGACAGCAAAATGTCAGCCAATATGGCAACTGCATAATTACAGCTTGTGCTATGAAGGTGTATGTGCGCGCGTAGCTATGTTGATACTAGGCAATGCGAGCAGTCTCAGAGAGCCGTTTTGACACATACCTTGGCGCGTGTTCGAACAAACGACACAGGACACTAATTGAGAAGTGATTAGTGCTTGTATACCTTGCTGAACGCCTTGATCACTGAGCTCACGAGTCTTGTTGGGGAAATTTCTACTTCAACTTAGTGCACAAGGCGCGTTTCCCCGTTTCGCGGTCGAGTCTGACAGGACTTTCACTGCTTTGCACACTCCAAGCGCTGTCTGTTCAAGCCTTTGTCTCATCCACCAATCTGCGAATTGGTTTGCATCGCTCAAAGACCGCCGAACCGAGCTAGAGAGCGCAGGAACTGCACGCGCTTGGACGTGCGACAATAAACGCAGTTTACTGGTGCACGAGTAGCAGCGAGGCAGTGATTGAAAAGCTTGACCTAGTCACAGTGTGCTGCTGCAATTGCACGGTCGGAAAGGCTGGACCAGCAGTGTGCAACAGCAAGTTACCTCGATGATGGGCTCCGGCGCGAGTAACGTGTTGCTTGCACTGCTTGCAGCAGTGTGCAGTCATACAATCATAGCGAGTGCAGTG
>AXNI01001680.1:0-12155 GCA_000498555.1 Heterococcus sp. DN1 | reverse complement strand
TCACAATCGTAAGCACCTGGACACGCCATGTGTATGACATGGTCTATCACTGCGGTAGCACCATGCTGTGTTAATAACTGTACTATAGCACTGCACTGTGTGGCCGCTGCTATAGACAGACTAGTAAAGCCTATATCATCAGCGCTCATCACATCAGCACCAGCAGCAATCAGCTGTTTAACACACTCTAGTTTGCCAGTACTTGCTGCTGTAACAAGTGCTGTTCTACCATTGCTACTGCGTTTGTGCACATCCGCACCATTAGCCAGTAACAGTTCGATCATAGCAGCATCGTCACAAGAGTCATTGCCACTAACAAAATGTAGTGCAGTAGTATTGCTTTCATTTAAAGCAGCATTAACTACTACACCGTGCTGTAATAACCAGTCAGTAGCAGATTTGTGCCCGCGCGCTGCTGCTATCATCAGTACCGTCTGACCTCTATTGTCAACTGCTGTGGCGCTAAGACCGCGTTCTGCAAGAAATTTCATCATGGGTACATACCCATAGTAAGCAGCTTTGAATATAGCTTGCTGACCAACGTTGTCACTATATCCTGCTGCAGCTGTTATATGTAGAGCTGTTGTACCATTTGCTATTGATTGTACTAACACATCAGCACCATTCTGCATGAAAATTTGCGCTGTTTTTGTGCAACAGCTTCTGTAACATGCACACATCAGTGCAGTGCGGTCATCACCATCAGGACCTGCCAAAGCGTTGATGCTAGCACCAGCTTTCACTAGTAGTTTTACACTCTCAGCAAGCTCTGTGTGAGGATGAGCGTTGTGCAGAGCTATATAGTGCAGCAGAGGTATCTGCAGAGCTGCATCCTGTCCACAACCTATTGTAGCATTAGCAGAGCCTCCAACATCAAGGTACTCCTTCACAGCTTGTGCTGCATCACCTTGCTTAGCTCTCTGCAGCAAGTAGCTGAGGTTCGGTGCTCTGTGCTGCACTAAATTATTATTTTGCTGCTTCTTTCTCTGTGCTCTTTTGCGACCCATGTCAGAGCAAGCTGCTGCAGCAGCTGAGTTCCACCAGCTCTCCTGCACAGCACAACGAAAATCGCTGCGCACGAGCCAGTAGCCTGGAACTGAGCCTATTATTTTGCTCTTGCTTCCTTTCACAGCTCCAACATGTCCTTCACTCGCATCAGCAAACGTCCTTCCAACACCATTGATCAGCAACAGAGCAACCCATTACACGACAACATCATTCTGGGTGAAATTCTAGCATATGTTGGAGCTGGCCATTGGCTGTACTGTGCTCTAGTCGACCAAGAGTGGTATGAGCTTTATAAGGACGTGCAAGAGTGCAAGTTACACTATCGCTACTCTTGCTGCGATGATCACCCAGCAAGAGCGTCGCGCATGAGAAGCATCATCTTTTGCGTGGCAGCACGCCATTTGTGAGTGTGGCCTGCCACTAAAGAAAGAACGCGAAGCTTTGGTGCCTTCACTTTCTTTGGTGCAGCAGGCAGCGGGCATGCATGCAGACTATCAAACACTACAAGCAGCCCGCAAACTCGGTATGCCTTACACAGATAGGCTGCTGGAACAGGTCGCTCTGACAGGAGATTTAGCGAAGCTAAAGCGTGTGTACACAAAGACTGGTCGAAAACTGCCTAGCGCCATCACCTGCTACGCTGCTGGAAGTGGTAGCATTGCCATGGTGAAGTGGCTTGGTTCGAAAAATGTTGGGCGAGAAGCTGTAATGGTTATCAGGCATGGCCATCTCAATATCATGATGCTAAAGTATCTATACAAGAACTTTCAGACTGGTTAAAAGTATACTAATAGCTGTGATGATGATGACATGAAGAAAGAGGCTGTTCTTGGTGGTGACAACATTCAGATACTGAACTGGTTAATTGAGCACGGTGTCACCTACGATGACGAAATAGCCCTCCTCGCTGCACAACACAACAGAGACAAAGTTCTGGAGCACGTGATTGATAATCCAAACACCTGGGACACTGCAGTTAGAGATGATTACAAGTTGAAACAGCTGCTACATGCAGCAGGTGCTTTTGGTAGCCTTGAAGCTTGCAAATGGTTAAGGAATAATGGTGCCTCTTGGCCTGATGTGCACGCTTTGTATTGGCCACCTAACCATTGTCCAAGAGACGCACTGTATTGGTCTGAAGATACACTAGAGTGGGCAAAAGCAGAGGGATGTACATCGCTATTATCAGATAGTGATTATGATAGCGAGTATGATGACAACGCTTGATGTATAGATCAGCATGCACGCATGCACCACAGTTTCAGGTATAGGAGTCCATGGCACAAACAACTACGCTTAGATCCTGCTTCACATGCTCATTGGAAATGCTGCAGCCTTTGATAGTGTGCATGCTTCTATGAGCGTTCACAATAAGATGCAGTTTTAAAGTCTAGCCCTGCTCGTTCATGCACACCATACATCACAGGCATCAACAAATTGCTATACATCCAACAGCTGTAACACTATGCATGAGTCATGCACTGGTTCAGTAATCACTTTCTACGATCTAACAAGCTCATTGCTCAAAACGGCGACATCACTGCATACTATGGCTATAGTGAATCATGTATAGCACACGAAGGATATTGACATACAATAGGCTTTGAAAGTGGCATGGCGTTTGTATCTAGGTACAACATTGGCAGAATGGGCTTGATGTTAGATAGCAGTACCGATAGTGTAACATAGTGCTTGGTACACATATTATATTATATTATTACAAGCTTGCGTTGAGCGGGACACATGAGCGCACTTGATGATCAATATGCGTAAACACCTGCACAAAGTGCTTGACTACAGCAAGTAGTGGCACTTGCTTCATGATGCTACATGGCATACACTGACATTATCGTAGTATATATATAGTGGGGACGCTGATGCAGCAGCAGCGAGACGCTACACAGTATGTTCATGTACAAGTAGTAGTACATGGTGACTGCTCCCGTCCATGGCCCAGACGATACCATGACAGTACATACACTGCTGCACTTACACATAGTCAGTTAGACCGCTAGTCGCTTACGCTTGCTTGTACTGTTGCGGCTGTGTAGTGATTTGTTACTACGGCGCGATGGCAGTTCAGCAAGCAGTGCAAAACATTGCATCAAAAGCAGCAGACACAAATGAATCTGATATGTATAGCGGAGATGATTGTGTATATATATTTCAGCCATGTGCAGGTGAATGCATTCACTATAGGTGGACTTGCTCAAGCACTGAGCCAATGCAACCTTATTTAGGCACTGATGCTTGTGTATAACACCAGTATAAATCGTTGACCATTGCTTTGACTGTATACATCGTCACTGGTAGTGCTTATCACTACTACTGCTGTCTTGACTACTAGTATAATCACTGTTGCTGGTATATCTAAGCTGCTACTGTTGCTGATGCCATAGTCTCGCAACTACTTCAGCATGCTTGCTGAGCAGCTCTGACTTGTAGCTGTTCAGTTGGCGTATATCTTTTTATCATGTGCGATCTGTGCTGCTGTCTTGCCTGCAAATCACTCATGGAGATCAGCTCCAGCTTTGATAAAGACGCACTACTGGTACTGGTAGCTCTTGTCTCTGTATGTACGCATGTATCATCATATCCAGTAGTGACATCCACATCAGCACCAGCTATTAGTAGCAGCTTGACCGTATCAAATACTGCTATTGCACTGCTAACTGGTGAAGTCTTACACATCATTAGTGCTGTTATATTGCTACAGCAAAGCTCAGTGCTGTAGCACTCAATAGGTATTACATCATACATCACTGTTGTTGCACCATGTTGAAGTAGTAGTTTTTTTCTGGTGGGCCATGTTCAATGCATCAACTGGTGCGATGCCTCTCTCGTATCTCTCTCTCTCTCTCTCTCTCTGTGCTCTCAAAATAGAGCCAGTTTGCAAAACATGCCAGTGCCCAAGCAGCTTTAGAGCTGGATCTACAATGTCTGAAGAGCGTGACAGTGCTGCAGCAGGTGCAGAAAACCCGCTGGTGAACCTAGGCATTCTGCAGAACGTGCTCATCTATGTTGGCCCTGGGCACTGTCTCTTTGTTAAACCTGTTAGCAAACGGTGGAAAGATATGTATGCCACGTTAGAACACCAACAACTAACATTGTACGATGAAGATGACAGAAAACTTGCTATCACCATTGATCCCGAGATGACGTCCTTCAGCGCTGCGTTTGCATCACCATCAAGAGTTGTGCTTGCTCACCTGAGCAACCTCGACTGCAGGTCACAGACGTACCAGCGCGCTGCAGGCAAATATGCTGATGTTGCCACCCTTACCACGGCTCGTGCGTTGGGCATGCCGTTCATATGTTAGAATGGGTTAACTGAGGGCTTCATATCATCTAGAAACAACTGATTCAACAATACACTACAGGTGAAGATAATCTTGTCGTATATGACAATCCGAACATACGGTATACTGCTTTTAAGGACTTGGTGACTTATGCGTGCTACTGCATCAGCAGCTGTAGTTTGCAGTACATGCCACTGATCATACAGTGCTTGAATGCGGTTAGACGTGTGCACGTTTAGTGCTGTAGGTGTGTGTAGTATCGAAACCTTTATGCTACTTGCGATTTGGTTTCTAATGAATTGCTGCATGTTTTGCAGGTGTGTGCAGACGTGACATCAAAAACAGCAACAGCAGTAGAGGGAGGCATGGCATTCTTATCTAGATGCTTTAAGTATGAATGCTGTACATCCAACAGCTGCAACACTATGCATAAGTCATACATTGATTCAGCAGCCACTGCTACGGTCAACAAGCGCATTGCTCATAATGCCAATATCACTGCATACAATGGCTAAAATGAATGATGTATGGCACACGAATGACATTGACACGATAAGATGTCAAAGATGATTGGCATTCATATCTGAGTATAAAACTGGCAGAATAGGCTTACACCTCTGAGAGGATGATGCTTAATAGCGATAACGATAGTGCTTGTTACAAGTACTCACATTTGATGGTTACCACTATGAGTCACGTGCACAAAGTACATGACTTCAGCGAGTGGTGACATCTAAGTGATGGCATACATTGACAGCATTGTAGTTCATATAGTGTACACACTGAGATTGTTTTGGTATTAACTAGTGCTTGAAGGGACCAACGACTATACATGCACACCTGCATTTACATATGATTAGTTAGACCTTTACTTGCTTGCGCGTGCGTGTACTGTTGCTACCGTTTGGTGCTTTTTGCATTGCCAATGCTATCACTACAGTACGATCGCACATTAGCAAGCAGTGTAAAGCAGTGCATCAGAAGCAGCAGACATATATACTACTGATGTGTATAGCGCAGGTGATTGTGTATACGTACATTTCCGCAATACGTATGTTCAAGCATTATCTTCTATTGGGCTTGCACTAGCACTGTATCTATGCAACCTTGTTCAGGCACTAATGACTCTATGTAGATATAAATAAGTGTGTATCCAGGAGCATTATATGTGCTGTATACACTAGTATACATGCTATGCTATCACTGCTCCGTCCACAACTGCGGCCAACACTAAGACTAATGGCACAAGCAATTGTCGCTGCTGCTGCTGCTGCTGCTGCTGCTGCTACTGCTGCTACTGCTAGCGCTACATCAGCATCGATCATCAAGCTGTAGCTACAAATGGTCATGGGCTGGTGCTACCATATATTCAAGCATATTGCTGCTACTGCACTGCTGCTGCTGCTGCTGCTGCTGCTGCTGCTGTTAATGCTGTTGCTGTGCTGCTGCTCTGTTTAGCAGCTGCTCAATCAACGTATAGCCTTTATCATGTGCTATTTGTGCTGCTGTGTGTCCTTCATTGTTTGCTGCATGTAAATCAGCACCAGCTTTGATTAGTAGACATATTACTGGTACGGGTAGCTCATGTTTTGCTGCTAAGTGTAGACATGTATTACCAGCATCATTCGTTACAAGTACATCAGCACTAGCAGCTAGTAGCACTTTAGCTGTATCAACTGTGGTACATGCCATCAGTGCTGGCATACCTCTACAGCAGTGTCCAAATCGCTCTGCACATCGCACAGGAATCACGTCATTCATAATTGCTGTTGCACCATGTTCAAGTAGTAGCTGCACTAGCTCACTGTGATACTTGTTGATTGCTATGTGCAAGCTTGTTATACCATAGCTATCAGAGTTGTTGACATCAGTGCCAGCAGCAATTAAAACTTTCGCACACTCTAGATAACCGTTAGACACAGCTACATCAAGCGCTGTCTGTTTGTAGCTAGTGCGCATGTGTACATCAGATCCACTCGCCAATAGCAACTCCACCATAGCTGCGTCTTCACAGCTGCTACTCATGCACGCATAGTGCAGAGCAGTGTAGCCCTCGTCATTAGCTGCATTAACAGCTACACCATGCTGTAGCAGCCACTCAGCAGCTGACTTGTGCCTACCCAGCACAGCTGCCATCAGTACTGTAGCGCCTTCGCAGTCGATCATTGTGACGCTATGGCCGTGCTTTCATAGCACTTCCATCACGTGCACATGTCCACGACCCGCAGCTGCGAACAGGGCATTGTGGCCGTTCTTGTCTGTGACAGTTATGTCAGCACCCCTGTTCAGAAGCAGCTGCACAAATGCTGCGCTAGTTTCCCTTGCTGCTACCATCAATGCACTCATTCCATCGCAGTCAACTGCATTTACATCTGCACCTGCTTTGATCAGAAAAGCGGCCACATCAATACGTTTATTAAACGCACAAACTGCCATGAGCGGCGTCCTGTTAAGAGTGTCTCTGCTGTTAATATCTGCACCATGTTGCAGCAGCATCTTAATACTAGTAGCTTCTAAAGGGCCAAATGCAACTGCGCATACTAAAGCAGTGCGCCCTTCGGAATCTCGTACATGCACCAAGCTGATCTCTTTAGCTACAAGTAGTTTGCAGCTAGCAGTGCACCCTGCAGTAGCTGCCTGGTGTAAAGCTGTCATGCCATCTGATGGAGAGCGCACCATCACATCAGCGCCGTTCTGCAGGAAGCTCTGCAGCGCTTTGATGCAGCAGCTACGTTCACATGCATACATCAGTGCAGTACGTTCATCGCCATTGTAGTTTGCTGTTGCGTTGATATCAGCACCAGCAGCTACCAGCAGCCTCACGCATTCAGCTAGTTCTCTATGAGGATGCTCGGCTAAAAAGACCATACTATGGAGAAGCGGCATATGTATCACGCCATCTGGGGTCAGCACTGACACAAGAATTCCAGGAGACCCACCAGCATCTAGATAAGCTTTCACAGCTTGTACTGAATCACCACTCTTTGCTCGTTCAAGCAGAGCGCTCAGATTTGGAGTTCTATGCGGCACTAAAGTTGTCTCTTGCCTCTTCTTCTGCACCTTCTTACGAGCCATATTAGGAAGATCAAGATCCCAATGTGCTGTCTACTCTCTGCTCTTTCCGTGTTGCCTCACCAATTGGCAAAGCGCTAGCTTAGCAGAAAAACCGCGAGCGGAGCACGCGAGCCGTTGCTCTTGTAACTGTTTTTTTGGATTTCTCCCCGCAACACACACCTGCAGCACGATTGCAACAGCAGCATCTTTGAAGGGATTCTTTGATTTTATCACGGCTAATCGAACACACAAGCGCAGCTCAGCAGGCAGCAGCGACGCACTGCTTCAATTAGGTGTCTTGCACACTGTGCTCAGCTATGTTGGTGTTGGGCATCACCTGTTTGTTGCAACTGTCAGTAAATGGTGGAAAGAGATGTATGACGCGCTGCCAAGCCAGCAGATGACAGCACGCGGCAAGAAACGTGCCATCACCTGTGCTCCAAACATGACGCTGTTCAGCTCAGTGCTTGCAACGCCTTCACGAGTCAAGCTTGCACACGAGAGTGGGCTCAGCTGCAACCTGGCAGTATACTGACGTGCTGCAGGCAGGCATGCTGATGTTGCTACCCTCAAGGCAGCGCACGAGCTGGGTATGCACTACACGAGAACAACAATGGCTGGCGCTGCCGAATGCAACAAGCTTGCTGAAGTGCAATATCTGTATAGACAAGGCTGCAAGTGGCCTGAAGGGCTGCTCGAAAGTGCTTCTGAAAGTGGTTACTTTGAGCTGGAGCGTTGCTGCTACGAGCATGGCTGCCCTCTTGAAGGCACATTTGCAAACGAGGCAACACGTCGAGCAGCTCAGAGCGGTAACGTTGCAAGAATGGCTTCGCTGTTGCAGCTACCAGGCATAGAGTTACACGAAGGCATCATGTGCTGGGCTGCAACTCTGGGTCACAAAGACATGTGCAAGTACCTGCATGAGCAGCAGTGCCCATGGGACTATGTAGTAACATGCCGTGCTGCTGTCAATGGTCACATTGAGCTACTGCGCTGGTTAGTAGACAACGGCTGTCCCTGGGATGCAAGTGATCTATGCAAAATTGCTGTACAGCGCAGTAGCGTAGAGTTGTTGATGTTCCTGCAACAGGAAGGTGTACTGACTAGCGCAACAATGCTATCACGAATGCTTAGAGAAGCTAATACACGTCAAAAGCATGCTGCTGCGCAGTGGCTAAGACAGCAAGGTGCATGCTGAAGATTAGCTATTACGATGGCTCAACTAGAGGTTTACACAACACTGACAGACTATATTACTACGTTATATGCATGTATTAAAGCTTTACACTCACAACTGTCGCAAACAAGTGCTGCCATGCTGATCGATGCTAGCACAGAACAAGTATGCTTTTTTTTTTCACTCGATTTGCGATTGGCGGCTGTCAGTCGCGTTTACAGAAGTGTTGATTGTTGCAACCATCAGCCTTGCATTTTGTCTTTTCGGTGTTACCAACACCTGTGATTAACGCTTTGCTAACACTATTGACTTTACTGTTTCTATCAGATTGTTGCACAGAGGAGATATATGTGAAGACATACAGAATACAGTGGACAATTCGATACAAAAGTGATAGTGCCTATGACAGCAGCAGTTGTAGTGTGATTCAATCTCAGCCACTCTAATCTTCATCAGCATGTAGGATACTGTGTGAGCTTACAGCAGTTGTGCTACATCTGTGTTGATGGATCACTAATGACTGACGTACGGCGAATCTCATAGTAGCGGTTTCAACCATTTCCTGTGCTACTAGTAGTACAAATTTGACACCGTGAAACAATGCATATTACTACTCTACATATTCTGTGCATCTACAAGTTCACTATCAGCTTTGTTGTCATTTTCTATAATCTGCTGTAATAAACTACCGCTACATACATTCAATTTGATCAGCTATGACTGACAGCACATCAGCGCGTCGCAAACTGACATCAAAGTGTGTGTACAGTATACTCAATTTAAACATGCATTACAAAAACTGACAACGTCAAGCTCACACTGTGCGGTGATAAAGTACAGCAAACAATGTGCCTGCGTGTGCAGCAATCAACACAACAAGTTATGAACAGGGAAACTGTTTGAAAGTTGTATGTAAGCGTGCATTACTATACAGTTGTATAGAGCAGTTGTTCCTGAATAAATATATCCCTTTAACAAGAAGGCAAGATACTAGGGTTAGAAACTTACTTAGCTCAACTTGCATACACTATCACTACTATTATGCAACTACTTTACAATGCATCAGTCATGCAAATGCAGCTGCATGATAAACACCATGCATTTCGTCATTGCAGATACGCAGTGCATTGTCTTGCATTGCCACTGCTACTGGCGCTTGTGTACTAAGCAGCTGTCTTGTTTACTATATAGTAGCATCTGTTGCATAGCATTGTAACAGATAGACAGCAGTGTATATACGCTATAGTTGTTATCTTGTTAATTAATGTGGTGATACAAAAAGTAGTTGCTAGCGGTGGTGTTTGCTATGCGCGTCAGGATATAGTTGCGTCAGCATTCGTTGCAGTAGTCAGAGTTGCCGCTGTAGCATTCGCAGTGAGTTCATGCATACAGTGTAACCTTACCTACCTGAATGCAGATTCGCAAGTACATGAGAGCTCGCATGCTCAAGATCAGCTGGTGGTTGTGCCAACAGTTCAGTTGTTGCTAGTATTATACTGCTGCTGTATCTGCTGATGTGCTCCATAAGCACCTCTGTGCATTAGTTATAAAACTGATATACTATGTTGCACATGAATATCAGAGACTATTCACAAAGCTACCGATTTCAGATGCACATATAATATTCAGTGTAGTACAACCTCTGCTACAACTGTAATCTTTCATATCACGCTCATACCACTGCTTTTCTTGGCGCTGCTTCAGCACTTTACGGCTATTGTGTCTGTTGATGTCCTTGTTGAGCTGCTCTGACTAGTAGCTGCTCAGTCAGTGTATAGCCTTTATCATGTGCTATCTGTGCTGCTGTTTTGCCCTCATTGTTTACTGCATGTAGATCAACACCAGCTTTGATCATCAAACATATATCTGGTGCTGACAGCTTATGTCTAACTGCTACATGTAAACATGTGTCACCAGCATCATTAACTGTGTTTACATTAGCACCAGCTGCTAGTAAAACTTTAACTGTATCAGTTTCAGTACACAGCATAAGTGCTGTTTGACCACTACAGCACTCTGCACCACTATGGTCACATATTGAAGGTATCACTCTATCCATTACTGCTGTTGTACCATGTTGCAGTAGCAGCTCAACAAGACTAGCATGATGCTTTGTAATTGCGAAATGTAAACAGCTGATGCCTCCACTTTGAGGTCGATTCACATCAATGCCAGCGGTTATGAGTGCTCTAGCGCACTCTATATTGCCTCTACCTGTAGCCATATCAAGTGCTGTTGGAACATGCCTAGCACATTTAGTCACATCAGCCCCATTTGCTAGTAGTAACTCTACCATACCAACGTCATCACTGCGAGGTAAACAGGCATAATGTAGAGTAGTCAAACCAACATCATCAGTAGTATCAATTGCTACACCTTGCTGTATCAGCCATTCAGCAGCTGCTTTCTGCCCTTTGTCTGCAGCTACCATTAGTAATGTTGAGCCATCATCACTATCAACTGCAGTAACATCAAAACCATGTTGCTGTACCAAATACTCCATCACTTTTACATTTCCGATTCGTGCAGCTGTGATCATAATGTTCTTACCTTCTTCATCAGTTGCATTAATACCAGCACCATGGTCAAGCAGTAGCTGTACTAATGCAATGCTGTTCGATTGTACTGCTTTGATTAGAGCAGACACATCGTCTTCATCAACTGCATTTACGTCTACACCAGCATTGAGTAGAAAAGATGCCATATCAAGGCGCTCATGCATACAGGCTGTCATAAGAAGAGTCATGCCATAATGGTCTTCTGTAAGCATATCTGCATCGTACTGGCATAGCAGCTGCACTGTATCTAGAGACCCATATGCGACTGCATAAACAAGTGCAATACGCCCCAGTTCGTCTCTAGCATGGACTAACTCAATATCTTTAGCTAACAACACTTCGCAATTGTCAGTACATTCGACAGCAGCTGCTATGTGTAATGCTGTTATGCCGTCAGCTGTAGTGAGCCAAGAATCAGCGCCATTCTGAAAAAATGCTTGCATCACATTGCTGCAACAGCTTCTCTCACTTGCGTACATCAGTGCAGTGCGCTCATCAGCATCAAAGCCTGACATGGCATCAATATTGGCACCAGCTTCAATCAGCAACCTCACACTCTCAGCTAGCTCGATATCAAGGTGCACAGTGGCCTACTGCATTTAGCAGATACTCATGGTGCTGTGCAATTCTAGAATGGGCTATATCAGAAGGATGCACTGCAGTATATGACTGATACTACTACTAGTAGTATGTATAGTTCAGGTATGATTACGTCTTATGATCACTACTTTGTATATGTGTTAGTACTACTGTTACACCTATTTAATCAGCGTGCTGTTAGCAGTTGTCAGCAATTCACTAGCGCAAGGCTGTTTGCTACGATGCTTGTATAGCCTGCGTTAAGGGATGTATTCAGTAATATGAGAAGTGCTAATGTGTATACTAATAGTATCTATCATCACTGACATTGTCCCTTCATGTAGCAGGTACTTGTGAAGATGTTCAGCTTGAAGTAGTATGGGTAGCAGTCATAGAAGCAGCAGTTTCTGATTGTAAAAGTTCTCAATGCGACAGTCATACACTGCATGCAAACTATCACAGTAAGAGTAGCAGCAACAG
>AXNI01001669.1:0-16461 GCA_000498555.1 Heterococcus sp. DN1 | reverse complement strand
TCATGAACTCTAAGATGAGCTTCATCAACCTGAACCTGCATCGCGCTGGTGCAATCAATGCAACTGCGTATGGTAAGTCAAGCTGCTGCATCCCTTGCACCCAATATCAGTATCTGTGCATATCTACTTGTGCACTTTGCAATGTGTTGCTTGCATAGCTGTGTGAGCTGAAGGTGCATTGACTTGTATTTACTGCAGGTTGTTTCAGTGGCAACAAAGCACAGGAGATAATTGTGGCACGCGGCAACTCTATTGAGGTATCTTCATGTGCACTTCAGCATCCCCAGTTAGTCCTGTGCAGTTGTACATGCTGATTACATGAAGTACTAACACTGCACTTGTATGCGCTCTGCTGGTGCATGCTGCAGTTGCTGAGGGTCGACAATTCTGACATGCCAAAGCTAGTGAGTATAGCAGTGCAGCCAGCTTTCTGTGTGGTGAGTGAATATTACATGAAACAAAACAAGCATGCTGCAATCACAATCTATTAATTGCGTAATGCACAGTTACTGTACTTTATATCGCGACACCTGTTGCTGTTTTGCACAAGCTTACTCATCAAGTTGTGTATACACCTTCAAATACTATTTAGGTGAGGTCGCTAGCAGCATTCAGGTTAACTGGCAGTACGAAAGACTACTGTGCTGTAGGTAGTGATAGTGGTAAAATCACTATACTGGAGTACGCTAAAGAGGTGAGTAAGCGTAAGCAATACAATAAAACAACCTATGAAGCTGCTGTGTTTTGGTTGTGGTAGTTTATTAGCGCTTCTTTGTGTAGCATCAGATGTGTGTTTTCTGTAAGATATCCAAAGACATCGATCAAATCGCTGCTACATGGAACCAAAACAGTATACTGCAGCGTGTAAGGCTGCTATCAAGACCATTACTCAAGAGGACACTCAAACGGAGAAATTGTCATAGATGCCATGATTATTAAACTGTGACTGTCATGCCTGATATGTACACATACTGCAAATGCATATGCTATATGACTCATGTCGCTGGACACAATCAAAATAGGTTGGTGAAATGAAAGTAGTACACTGTGAAACATTCGGTAAAACTGGATGTAGAAGGATAGTACCTGGTGAATATATATGCACTGATCCACAGGTATGCAAGTGTAATGTATATAACTGCAAGACATGTGTATATAAACTACCTCGTAAGCATAAGATTTACCTTATTTAAGCTTGGCAGTATAGGAATATCCACTGTATGCGTGTGCGTTAGGCATATATAAGGGCCTGAGTAACAATTATTTGAGAGCAATATGTGACTACATGTTGTAATGTTATCACAATAAGTACTATGTTATGCTATTATACACTATCACATGCACCACATTCAGCCAGTAGCAATAGGTATATATGAGCTCGCTAACTTGATCAAATGTATATGTGCTGTAATTTTGTGCTGATAGCACTACTGCTGATGTTTGCTTGTAACAATTTGCATATGTATATATTCACCGCAATAGGGGCGTGCACTTATGATAGCTGGTATTGAAAAACAGAAGCTAGTATATGTTATGAATAGAGATGCTAGTAGCAGATTGACTATTAGTTCACCTCTTGAAGCACATAAATCACAGGTAGGTTTGTACATGTATCATATATATGTACAGCCTTATGCAGCATGACCTTGCATATACTGGTTGACATGCAGTGAATGTTATATATATATAAAACGTATGCAGCATACAGCATCGGGCAAGTACATTAGATGTATACTACATAGCATTCAACATCGTGCACGTCAACAATCAATGCACACTATACATGGTGCTTCTGATAGTAAGAGCTGCATGTTTGTTGCTAAATACACTATAGCTTGCATGCTTGTTAACATTGCAAACACGCATGTTAAAACAATTTCTTTGTGTATACCCAACAATGCCAGGCAATCTGTTTTGCAATATGTGCATTAGATGTTGGATTTGAGAACCCTGTATTTGCAAGTATTGAAATTGAATATGGTGATGCTGATGTTGATACTACTGGTGATGAAGCTATATCTGCTGAAAAACATCTTGTATACTATCAGGTCAGAGTGATGTCATATATATACATGCATATACTATACACATACACATGCTTTTCTTTGTTCAGCCTCTCGTAACGTCTGGTACTATATTGTCACAAGCTAAAAGATCTTATGCGTCAAAGTAGATGCACACCATCTTCTCATGTGTAGTAGTGTTGATGTAAATATCATTTTAGGTTAACGAATGTTATTATCATCACATTATAAGGGCCACTCTCTCATTTGTAGCAGCCACATGTGTATTGCCTCTCTCTCTCTCTCGTGCTTATACGTACTGCTGCTGCTGTTGTGTTTCTTATAATATGACACACATGATGATAACCACAGTTAGATTTAGGTCTAAACCATGTAACACGTATGTGGAGTGAACCAATATCACGTACAGCTGTTCACTTAATACAAGTACCTGGTGGTACACTTGGTCCATCAGGTGTATTAATATGCAGTGAGAATTGGGTAGCTTACAGGTATGTATACATATATAAAGATTCATTTGTGTATGTTTACTTGTTAAACACGATATGTTGCATCTTGGCATGTACTGTAGAACGATATGTTGCATCTTGTCATCAACGTGCCAGTCTGATGCTGCTTATGCAAATGCCTTGATTTGCTCATCAATTGATAGTACACTAATGTGACACTTAACTGTATTCTGATGTACACAAATGTGCTACAATTGAATGAACAAACAGACATCAAGGTCATGTTGAAGTGAGAACACCACTACCACGTCGTAAAGATACACCAGCAACACGTGGTATACTGATAACAGCTGGTGCATTATATAAATCAAAAGATATATTCTTCTTCCTAGTTCAATCAGAACTTGGTGATCTATACAAGGTATATATTTGTACTTTATTTCCATCATTTCAATTCATTATATGACATTGACTTTGAACAAAGTTTCTGCTGTATTGCAGTTGACTTATACTATGTACTGCGACATGCATAATGTATTGTGTTGTGGTCAACAGGTCACGCTTGAGCTTGACGAAGCTCGTAAGGTAGTAGTGGACATTGTAGTAGCTGTGTTTGATACTATTCCAGTTGCCAAAAGGTGAGTGCAGTTCATGTACGTGTTCATAGTACTGTGATCTATCACTGTATACTGTTAGTAGTGTACTCAGACACAGACCAGATTATACGACCTCCATTACTGCAACATCATATATTGCTAATACACGTATACACAGTCACTCTGATCTCATGCTCTAACCTGCAAAACGTTGTGTCTTGTACGTTATACATTGCACCATCGTTATCATGTGTTGTTGTGTTGATTGATCACAGTCTGAACATGACTCGCAAGGGTATGCTGTTCTGTGCAGCAGAGAGTAGTAATCATATGTTATTCACTATTAGTAGTCTAAGTGAAGATACAGCAGCAGCAGTGTCACATAAATGTATTGATGATAGTATAGATGATGATGTTAGTGCTGTACATGCTATTGCACCTACATTTGAACCATCAGCTACACTACGCTACTTGGAACAAACTGATGAGGTACGTGAACTATGTTACAGTCAAAATTGATGATCAGCAGTGACTTTATGTGTATATATGTATATGCACTATGTGTGGTTCTGCATGTGTTTTATGTGTATATCTTTATATGCATACTCACTCACTGCTGCAAATCTTCATGATACTTGTTGCGATAATTACTAATGTATCTTGAACTTGTGTTGCATGCACTCATTCAATAGGTTGAAAGTTTGAGCCCAATAACACATATGCTAGTAGGTGATTATGCTAATGAAGGTACACCACAGATAATAACAGCATGTGGTCAAGGAGCAAGATCAACATGTAGAATACTAAGACATGGACTTGCTGTTACTGAGGTATGTATAGTCCATTCAATATACATGTACTTGAACGCTTAAGGCGCACAGTTGTGTGCAGAAGTGCTATATTATGTACTTGAACGCTTTGTTGCGCAGTACATCAATAAACTTCACATGTCATGACTCGCTGCTCTCTATATTGATGCCTATACTAATGCGATCTATCAACAATACTGATACCAATGTGTATGTATCTGTGTATATGTTTATATGTATGTGTGTGTATGTATAATGATAATGAAAAGGTAGCAGTAAGTGACTTGCCAGGTCGTCCATCATATGTATGGTCTGTTGCACATCACCCATATGTAAGTTAACCTATGTACTGTTCATTATGTGCTTCACACACTAGCACAAATAGCATGCAGCTCGCTAGCATTGAGACGTACTTACAAGCTGAGTCATTATTGTTTTTGTGCGGCGAAAGCATTTTGAGATACTAGTGCGCGTCTTTTATGTTCTGTTAGTATCATGAATCTCACCTTGTTTCTAGCACTCAATCATGTCAATGCTTTCAATGATACAGGTAGGAGTAGGTGAGCTACCATTGACTAAGTATATAGTAGTTAGCTTCCTGAATGCAACACTAGTATTAAGTGTAGGTGAAACAGTAGAAGAAGTAACGGCTGCTGAAAGTGGTTTTATAGCTACATCTGCTACGCTACAAGTACAGCTACTTGCTAATGGCTCTATACTACAGGTATATCAATATCATCATATATACATATATATATATATATAATGCAAAACTATAGTGATGTTTCTATGCCCTCATGTATTACATGCACTGCACCAATAAGTTTATAGGATGAATACGTCAGACAGTGACAATGCCGTGGCACTTAGTGATCTTTTCTGACGTTACTCACATGTGTTACATCATATGATGATACTCTTATGCTGTTCAGGTGCATGCTAATGGTATAAGAGTGATAGCTAGTGGTAGAGCCCCACAAGAATGGAGAACACCTGGTAAAAAGGTATTTCATAGTATACTACATATACATACATGTATACATATATAGCTAGTATACATGCATGCAAATCTTATGTTGTAATTATGAATCAGCACCAACGTTATGTGCGTAACTGCGATATATTGAAACAAGCATGTGCCATCAATAATCTTTGACTAAACACATGTATTGCTGTACATGTAACGCAACCACTTTATGATGTATTCATACCAAAAGGTTATTGAGAAAGCATGTAGTAATGCACGACAGTGTGTAATAGCACTAGCTGGTGGTGAGCTGATATACTTTAAACTTGATGATGAATCATCGATGCTACAGGTATATACTTAATGCATACCTCAATTCGAGTCAGCATTTGTGTCCTTTTGAATGTCAGCTTATGCATCTGAATACATATTGAATGTGCCAGTGTAAGCAACAGTGATTGCTGCGCTTTGTTTTATACTGCATGATATGCACCAATCTGTCCACATGTAACTTCCAACACGTGCTAAATCTCACTGCACTCATGCACTATATGCTGCTTGCACACATGTCAAAACACATATCAGGAGGTAGGTGTCAAAGAAATAGGCACAGAAGTTAGCTGTTTATCTATAGCTAGTGTCCCACCAGGTAGATTAGGTAGTCAATTCTTATCAGTTGGTGATTGGAGTGGTACTGTCAAAATATTATCATTAGATGCTGATAAGTTACTAGTACAGCTAAGCATCATGGACCTCCCTGTCAAGTACGTATATAGATCAATAACATTATCACTCAGTATTACATACATATGCTTGTGTTCTCATTCATTGTGTGGTATAGCTAGCGCTTGTATCAGCTGTGGTACATCTCGTCTCACATCGACATCAATAATGACATGCTTTCAGTCATAACACATGTTCACATCGTTTCTGCTTTTTAACCAATGCTTATATGTGTTGTTAACGTTTGATGATGATACATAATAGTCCCTCGAGCTTGTGCTTGGTAGAGATGGCATCAGATAGTACAACATCATCAACATCATCATCAACTACAGCTACAGCTGCTGATGCATCTGATACAAGTACTATAGCAGCATCACTACAGCACTTATATCTGTATGTAGGTCTGTCAAATGGTGTTATGCATCGTGCAAGTATTGATAGTACTAGTGGTGCAGTAAGTGATATAAGGCAACGCTTCCTTGGTGCAAAGCCTGTAAAGCTATTCAACATATCACATGGACAGGTATGTTACATATACTATATCATATGTATATGTATATACATGTTTGTATGTTCAGATATATACATGTGCACATACTACCACTCCAGTGTTGCTTGCACTTGCTCTTATCGCGAATGTCATGGATTACGCTTTACATAACAACATAAGCTTATACAGTTGTTATCGTATCCCGCTGCGCCACATGTTGTGTATACAGGGCAATGATGGTGTGCTAGCATTAAGCTCAAGATCATGGTTATCTTATATACATCGTGGTCGTCATATCACAACACCACTATCATATGAACCACTAGAATATGCTGGTAATTTCTGTACTGAACATTGTCCACATGGTATTGTAGCTATTAGTGATACATTCCTGAGGATCATTGCTGTTGAAAGACGCGGCGAAGCATTCAATCAACAGGTACGATACACAATATTATGCGCATGTTACAAACACTTCACATTACATATTAGTGTATGTAAGCATACCATGTCATTCGCTCAAACGCATTGTACACCAACATATATGCTATTCAATCAATACTACTCTGCAACATACAGGCAATACCATTACGGTATACACCTCGTCAAATAGCACAATTACGACCAGCTGAAAGTAATACTGGAGCTAATGATGATAGTGATGCCAGTACAGTACGTATAGTAGTTGTTGAATCAGATGCAGATGAATATAATTTAGAAGAAAGAGAAATGTTAAACGCATTAGACAATACAAGTGCAACGACTACTGCTGCTGCAACTAAGTAAGTGCTTTGCAACACGAGCCACTACACTGCATTTGTATACTGCATGTCAGCGGTTGTTTAAGTTTGTCTTGTGTATGCATAGCATCATGAATAGCAGTGTATAGCTTCCTCTTACGTGTTACATATGCACTGTTTTGCACTGTTGTTCGACCTATCAAACATGTCCTGTACACACAATGTTGACTTGATGCAGTGGTAATGGCAATAGCTCTAACATGATGGTAGATGCTACTACTAATAGTCATAGTGCAGATAACAATGGCGCAGCTGCTATGGACATTGACAAGGTATATACATATACATATTGCAATCAGTATTTGAGATACACCAACCAATGCTGTAGCTATCTATGCTGTTCTTGTCGTTGAGTTTGTGACGCTTTGTGCAGCGAAACACAGCGAAATGCACAGATATGTCTCCTATTTGATTCTGTAGTACCACATGTATCTCTTATCATGCAAACTCGTTGGTTCAATGTGCATTGTTATTGTTTTTATACATACAGGTACCCAAACCACCTGGTGATGAGGTATTATATGTATACCCTACTATATACTACTACACTTTATTACATGATGACGCTATGATACTGTTTATACTATACCTTACTGCCAATATGTTGTGTGTAGAGCACTGCCACTGCATGTACTAGCATGCAATTACAACAGATTGGTGTCAACTAATGTACATGTGCTGACTCGCGTGCATGTGCCACTACCTTATATACTAATACTTATATACTGTAAATGATACAGGAATCAGATGATGATGATGATGTTGAAGAAGAAGTATTAATGCCTATTAAAGGACCATTACCTCCTACACTAGGAAAATGGGCATCATGTATCAGACTTATCAACCCTAAAACAGGTGCGAATTGTAATGTACTATTGGTATACGTTACAATATATTTACATTACAGAGTTGCATAGCGTCAGCAGTAGCAATGGCGACAGTACGTCGATCATGAACCAAACATTAAAGCATGTGTACTTGCATGTCATACCGCTTGATGATAACAACAGCAACAACACTGGAGTGTTTGGAACTAGCTAATAATGATGCTGGTTTTAGTGTTACACCAGTAGTTTTCAATAGCAGAGGTGGAGAAGTGTTTATAGCTATTGGTATAGTTAGATCATTACTACTGCATCCAAGATCACACAGTGGTTGTAGTGTTAGTATCTATAGAGTAATAGATAATAGACTAGTACTACTACACACTACTGATATACCAGATGTGCCATTAGCTATGGTAGAATTTCAGGTACATTATATAATCTATACACACTATGTTTTTTCATTGATTGAAGTTTATAAATTGATCGCATCGCAGCGGTCTTATATCAGTGCTTATCAAGTGCTAACCGATTGTGTCCCTGCACATACAGCAACATTCAGTAGGTTGTACCTTTGTGTTAACATATGTACGTATGCATGTATTTGATATCGTGTTTCATGTGTATACAGGGACGGTTATTAGTAGGCAGTGGTCAATCACTAAGGCTATATGATCTTGGTAAACGTAAGCTATTACTCAAATGTGAACTCAAAGGACTACCCAGTATGGTGGTAAGTTTGCTATAGTGCTTATATGTAATATCATGTTATATGGTTATATCATAGCAAGATAAAGCTACTATGTCTTATGTGTAGTTCATAAAACTGCTTCCACGATATTGTCACGCTATCCATGATGCATTACGCCTATTGCTATGCCTTCTCTCTCATTTTTCTCTGACTATTTGATCGCTGTCTAATGTATATACTGTGTATGTTATCTATATATCATCACTAGGTGTCACTATCAGTAACTGGTGATCGTATCATGATTGGAGATATGCTTGAGTCATTACTATTTGCTAAGTACAGAAGGCTAGAGAATCAGCTAGTCATATTTGCTGATGATCAGGTGATTAGTTATATAAAATACATACATACATACTTTTATACATTGTTGTGTGAAGATGTATCTTGGTATGCAATATCGCAAACAAATCCCTATATCATGTGTTGTATATATAGATGATAAATGATCTTCAAAACTTAATCCAAACTGCTGTCACCAAAAACTGTGCGTTGGTGTCACTGCAATTACTAGGTGCCTCGTATGACAGCAAGAGCATGTTTATTAGATTATGATACAGCAGCTGGTAGTGATAAGTTTGGTAACTTCTTTGTATTAAGGTTAGTATAGTGTTATCATCTTACCATACACTGCATGTATGCGATATGCGATGGTATTGAAGATGCTCATTATGTAAAGCGAGTATGTGTAAGGGCCGGGACCATACATACTGCCTAGAGCCTTTAGTCTACTTGATGCTGTAACTCATATTTGTATCCGTCTTGTTCTTGTTATCAACATTGCGCATCACACCATACATCGCATCATCACATCATTATATACAATCAGAGTACCAGAGCAAGTATCAGATGATATTGATAATCCAACAGGCAACAGAGTGTTATGGGATAGTACTAATACTAATACTGCACCTAATAAGGTATAGCGACACTTTTGTACACATTATGCATTAGTTGATACTGCCTTGCGCACTATAATGCGGTGTTACCTAACACATGCACTGTCAATTTCTTTGATACATCGCTATGAAACTGCACACACTTGCTGTTTTGCGGTTATTTGCAATATGCCTTGCATGGAACTCCTGAAAACTTGCATGACTCAGCACCTGTATGATGCTATTTTCAATGTTCGTGATCATTCACATGTGATATATTAGTTGGATCAACTGGCTCAGTTTCATCTTGGTGATGTTATAACAAGTCTAAACAAGACATCACTGGTGCCGGGCGGTTCACAAGTACGTAATGTCAACATCTACCAAATCTCAGTGATACGATGTTCAGTAGGTTGTGTTTATCAATGATGCTTTATCGTTGTGCTGCACTAGATTATCTGTGCTGTTGCACTAACGCTATCACATCCACCGCTTCTGCTGTTTTGTGTTTACCATATGACTTATCTTATACATTATTAGGTGGTACTATACAGTACAATAAATGGTAGTATAGGTGCATTCCTACCATTTGCTACTAAAGATGATGTTGATTTCTTCACAAATCTTGAGATGTATATGAGACAGGTAATAATCAATATTACATACATCGCAATATCTGTTCTTGCACGTTCACATCAGTTGTCATTGTAGATGACTGATAGTTAGACAATGCTGTGTGACACACACCGTCTTTCTGCACACCCGTAAAAAATGCTCCCCATGTGAGCTCTGAAACATACTTTGTACGTTGTGATTTTGCTAACTACGAATGTTACAGGAACGACCCACATTGTGTGGACGTGAGCATCAATCATATAGATCATACTATCTACCAGTTCGTGCTGTAATTGATGGTGAATTGTGTGAGCTATTCAATACATTACCTCATGATATACAGAAAAAGGTATGTGCTGCTTGTATACATAGCAAGCATATTACATGTATGACAGTATCACGTTTGGAGGTTCATACTACATATCCTAGGCATATATATCAGGCATACTATAGCATTCTCTTCATGTTGTAGTGTCATCATTCATATGACAGGCGGTGTGCAGCCATGCTTTGCAAAATGTATTGCACATGCATTATGCTTAATTGACACAGTACGTATAATCAATTTAAAGCATTGTACCAAAAACTTGATTCGCCAACAGGTTGCACTTGGATTAGACCGTACAATAGCAGAGGTGTCTAAGAAACTTGAAGATATCAGAAATAGGCTATTGTAAACCTATCTTGAAGTAGCACTAACTACTATTGAATATCAAAGTCACAAGCTTGATGGACATGACTGATACAATCATGTGGCATGTTCACAGTGGCAACATTCAGTGATTGGTACTACTGGCAGTGTATTGAATTTTGAATGTCAAGACAAAAGTGCTGCATGTATATCACAGATACACATATATGCATTGCTGTGTACTGAGTGCATGATGCAACAGCTCAGATACAGCAAGCAGCCAAGCAAATGCAATATATATTACAAAACACATGCACAAAAAGACAAACTGTTTCTGATGCTCAAGAGCATGTGTATGTGCGTGTGTTGTTACGCATTGCAAAAGAACACGGCGTTGTTATTCCCACAAAGTGCACTGCGTTTACTTATTGTGTGTGATTGATGCATGTTTTATGGTGTGCATATATTCTGTCGAGAAAGCACGAATCCACACACGCTACAACTGCTCTAGTTGGAGCCATTACACTACACTGCATTACGATGTGTACGCGAAACAAAGATGGTCAACAAACATCATCGCACATCATCATGATGATCACATTTGTGGTACATCTGATGCATTATTACACGTGTTACGCTGCTGGTGTTTTTTCACACACTTTATATTCCGTTCGTATGTTAGTATCGATGTACAATGCACCCACAGCATCACTTATACTGGTAGCACGCTTACTGTGTATGCCGCTTGCTACGCACTCATAGCATTAGCAGTAGTGACACATGTACTACTAAGCTACTGTATGCAGTTAGCCACCATTTGTGATACAGCCGGGTCATCTGATCTCACAGCAATCTTAAGTAAACATGTGATTGCACCATCATTAGATTGTGTTATAGCAAGTTGTGCTCTTACTAGTACTTGTTTACCACCAACAAATACACCAGTCAAGTGTAGTGTATGAGGTGGTTGCTGCTGTGTTGCCGAAGGTAATCTGGATTGTGAAGTGTGTTTATATACATATTATATACAAAGAGATATATAACAGAAGTTAAATCATTGCACTATGCATGCATCAGCTATGTGAGTTGCACAAGGACACTGCATATGTATACACAAGCAACGCTGATCATCTGACCACTTCGATGTTGATGAAATGCAATCACATAAGAAGCTTCTGCACTTGTACATACATACTATATACGTATACTATAAGATGAAATATTAGTGTTACTGTAGCTTGCGTACCCTGTGTTAGGCTTGATTATAGCAGTATCATCACATGGTTGCATACCAAGATATTCAATAACACCAGCTACAGCTTCGTCCAAACGTTTGAATTGTAATGCAAATTTTTCAACAACTTCTGCATCGTTATTCAGTTGCTCCCATTTACGTCTGAAATCACCAACATTCACTTTTGCCATGAAGTCAGATATACTCAACTGTGTGGTGAATCGTGTGTAGCGATGCGCACAAAAGCAAACATGTTAGTAGCTGCAAATGCTATACATTAGCTATGTTAATAAGGGTACAAATCTACACGCAACTAGCGCACGTAGACTGTAAGCTATTGCAAGACTAACATGTCAAGAAATTTGAACACATTAAGAGATGTTATACATTGACACTTGATCTCACAATAACTTTCGAAAATCTTTCTTAGTGTGTATGCACAGATTCCTTTGTACCTCTAATTCTTCTAGTGTATATTCTTCAGGGAATCCTTCTTCTTCATCATTACCTTCACATTCACCTGTTGATGGATCGACATCTATCACCTATTACATCATAAATTTTACGAAAATACACAATAGAGACAACATCGCACACAACGTGTACCGATAAGCTTGTTAAGACGCTGTTAATGCCTAGTCTCATGTTGTAATTGTTGTGTGTAGCGTGATAGTTTTACAACAGAAACTACTGATACGTCTGTCTATGAATACAGACGTATGCACATGTACACGTGTGCACTGCTGTTCGTTGTTCTGGATATATCAACGAATAGGTACATGTACATCTTAAAGTATCTGTGTGTATCTATCTATCTGAGTTTGTGAATGCGTATACCTTGAAGTGCAGTTCACAGTTGAAAACAACAGCCTCAATCTCAGCATCAACTGCACGCTCCAGTACAACGTATGTATGCTTTGTTTCATCGTATCTGCGGTGTATGTGTAGACAGCAACATAGCTCACACTTCAGTTATTAGCAAACAGTTGTGATCGCAGTATCGCAGTGAGCACAACAAGCGTCGCTGACATAAGCATAAAGAAGATGATAACATAACATAAATTCATGCTATTCAGAATGACCAGTTGATTTGGAGAATAGCATACCTTAAGGAAGGCATAGCGATAGTATTAGTGACTGTGTAGATATCAGAATCACTTGAGGATACAGCAACAGTAACCTATTATAACATAACACATGCAAACACAATGTGCTGACAGATTATTACGCATGCAGAGACATCAGCAATATTATGTTATGCATAGCATCATCTATAGCAAACGCGCGCACGTCATCGTTTCACGCAATGGTCACATTATTCCTAAATATATGTCACTACTGCCTAAACATATGCCACTACTGTGAATTGCAGTCACAAGCAAAACTGAAAGCTGCAACATTCTGATATAGAGACAAACAATACATATTGTACGAAGTATATTTGATAATGCTTATGCTTATATGATTCACACACGTTACCTGTTGAAGCATCTGATCTTGTATAGTGTTGTGCACTGAGAAGTCAAGTACAACATGCTTGTTATCATCAAGTATATGTTTAACACAGTATACTACATACTCTACTTCATTCTCTGTTAATGGTACTGCTGCTGTACTACGGAATACACGTCCTAATGATGCTAATTCAGGCACCTTTTGTATAGGAAGCAATTGAGAACATCAGTATAGCAGTTGTGTTAGGCTTATGTGTTTACAATGAGAAGTGTTGTAGCACATGCAATACTGAATACTTGATTGCAATATGCAAATATGCACTACAAGCACGCCTAATATCACAGCGTGTATTCACTACTCATACACATAGCTATGACTATCCATATATAACCTCCACCGCAGTTACACAACACAGATTTGTGCATGCATATATATATGTGCATGTGTGTATGTATGTGTATACCTTGTATAGTTCAGCAGCTGGATCAATTTGACTACCACCAATACCACTAATACCACCAATTGTAATACCACCATTACTTGATCGACTACTCTTGCTACTATCACTAGCACCATGTGTTGCATGTGATTGTCTGGTACTGGTAGCTGATTGCTGCTGTTGTTGCTGTGATGTAACTGTTGTTTCTTCAATAACTGGTAGTGATGAAAACACCATCATTTCATTAGCAGTACTACTGCTATTATCACCAGTACTATCTAGTATAGATGCATATGCTTTAACAGCTTTATCTAGACTTGTAAAGCTCATTGGTAATGGCTGTAGTATACTATCATCTCCATGAATCAGTGCTGTATCTTTACTACTACTAACAGTAGTATCAGTATTGCCTTTATGTTCTTCAATACCATAATCATCAATACCATCGATAAGCTCTTGTGATGATTCTGTTGCTGCCACTTGTGGCATGTTAGATAGTATATACAGTGCTACTGTTGCTCTGTCGCGAACCTGATGTTTCCAAACATAAAGAGAAACGTACATCAGAGAGTACAAACGTGAATGATTACTGAGTTGAAAATGTACGCACATGCCGCGCTGCTAACAATGTGATATATGTATGCTTAAGCTTTGTGAATGATGTCTAGACTGCATTGTGTATGGTTTATGAAATGTAGGGTACGCTTTCATGCATCAGTGCATATATCATTTGTGGAAGCATTAGAACTATAGTATATATTTTACAGTAGTTTAGTAGCTATACCTCATCATCTTCATCATTGACAGATCGCTTTAGTAGTACAGATATAGATGCTCTTAGACTAGGTACATTAGCTGCAAAATGATTGAGAGATGATACTGCTGCTGCCCTCACTGCTGCATTTTCTAGTATTACTCTGTATTGTGAGGGCATTAGAATTAACGTAACCAGTGCCAAACAAAGCACATAGTGGTAAGCATACTGTACAACAACATAGCCTATATACAAGCAACAGTGGTACCATGCATTGTGCGGCTGATACATGCAGCAGCAGGTGACCACAAAGACAAGACACATAACACATGTAAACGCTTTATGTCACGCAAAATCGAGTTGTTTAAGATACATGCACAATGCTTGCATTCGAGGCAACGCCGCTGACTACACGTAACATTGCATGTGTAAGTATGTTCATGTTGTAACTATTTTCCATGGTATAATTGTTTTGATTGTTGTTGTAGAAATAGTAGTACCTGTTATATATGAATCTGATGTAACGTGCAGGTGCACTTGTTGTTGGTCCAAGTAAGCCTACTAAATGTAATATCTGTGTTGACAATGCTGTAAACTCACAATCCTCTACTCATCATGATACATAGATAGATAGTATTACATACAGCAGTAGTGCATACACAACATACACAGCATAAGAAAGGATGCAAGCATGCAATATGCACAGATATACATTCATGCAACAATCACTCATATTACATTTCACAGGTTGCACGATGTCTGTCTGCACACGAGACTTTACACACACATAACTGCCATAGATATAGATGATTGAAAATAGTCAGTAAATGCATACACACACATACCTATGAAATCACATAGATGAAATAGTGATGTTTCTTTAGTATCGGGTATTTGCACCATCAACTCAACAATACAGTCAGTTATAGCTTTTTTAAACTCAAAACCACCCTGTGCAACGGTTTGATAAACAAGTAACAACAACATCAGTTGAAGAGCATTGGTCAATGTAAACTGATACTGCAACAGGGATAAACATACATTTCTTGACAAAATGTTTGCAATCAGATACACACAGATATTTTAGCATGATCTTACAAATTCATGACATTATTGTAACGTAATTGAAAGTGTGTGCAACAGTTTTAATTTTTAGTGATGTTATAACAAACACACCTCTTCTCTTAGGAATGTAGCAAGAAATCCAACTAGTACTCTATGCTTCTGTGGGTACTTGATGCATAGCTATATAGCATATACAAACGTGTAGCATACAAGCAAAGGTGCTGCATGAGACTACACTTCAACGTGGAGTTACGCAATGTTTGTAATGCACAGCGTAATACATGCTTCAAGCAAGCAAACGCATTCGCCATGATGACAGGTAGCAATCACTACAGTGCCACAAACATGCCACAGCACTTGTGTTGACATAAAGCATTTGCAAATGTAAGACAAAAGACAAAAGACATAAGATATAAGGCATACCTGGCGTATAGCTCTAACTACTATGATCTTGAATTCATCAGCTATATCATTCATAAAGGTACTGATCTGTTGTGGAGATGTGTTTGAAAGGTATGTAAAGTTTGTCAGTTGTCACGCACACGTGTTACAGTCACGACTACATGTGCTGTGCATGTGACTACTACTGCAGTATCAGGCAATAACATACATGCACATAGGCATACCAATGTTATCGTTTATGCACTACTACTGCCGCTGCAACAATAATATGTTGCTAATGTTTGAAGCTGATTATACTCAGTTTTGTTATAAATTGTGTGCTGTTCATTTCATCGTACCTGTTTCATTAGTCTATCAACACTACCTTCACTGCCTGTTTTAAGCAGTGTAGTAATAGCTAATGTTGCTATAGATCTGTTTGTATCTGCTATTAGCAGTTCCATTTCATCATGACATTTTACTATAGCCATTGGATGTTTATTAGCTACATCACTTAAACATCTCATTGCACCAAACCTTAGTGTTGGCTTAGGACTGTGTGTACACACACACACA
>AXNI01001644.1:0-12668 GCA_000498555.1 Heterococcus sp. DN1 | reverse complement strand
AGCAGTCATTGCAGTCGGTGATGTCGTTTGATGTTAGTAGTATTGTGTAGTATATAGTGTCAGGGTTATGCTGGCACCGTCGATGACCATTTGTGTACTGCAGTGGTGCCAACATGCTTTCGATCTGAAATGTAATGTATTGGTATAACAGGTAGAAAGGAGGCAAAGCACAAAGCGCTGCGAGCCAAGGCGTACATCAATTGTGTAGATACAGTACAAGGGCGAAGAGAGGGCAGTCGTCAGCATGCACTTGCGATGATACATATGCTGCGGGACAAGCACCGCTCTGAATTCTCGCACCTACCAGCACCAGAAATATAATTCATTTGCACTGCTAAGCACAAAATATCCACATTCTACGTTTCTTGCGTGTCGTTCATTTGTGTCACCAGCCTTGTATGTGACCAAGAAGATTCAGAAGAACGTTCTTTGAAATGTACGGACCGTTCCGTTTATACATGCCAGTATTGTTACCCCCCTACTGCCACCCCTAGTGAGTGACCATGTACCACTTGCCACTCTGATATCACTAGTGCCAGTGTGCAGTATGACCACTGTGTAAAGAAGTGGTGTGAAATGAGGGCGCCCCTAGTGAAAGCTGTTTTCATGAGAACAGTTGAGATCAGCCGTTAGCGAGGGTGCGTAAAACCCAGCCACTTTCCCTTCTCTCTCTAGTGTTGTTTGCACACGTGTCAAGCGCAACAGACTGCAATTCAGATGCACTATCGCATCATGTTAGCAGCATCATACCAGCAGCAAAACGCTCATTGTGTCAACGCAGCACAATAGCATCACCCAAAGCTTCAGCACTTGCTCAGTACGCCAAACGTACGTACACTGTGTAGTTAGTTATGATGCATCTAGAGTGGCTTGATATATGTCAACATTGACCGACTGCCCAAAAAGCTGTGACGCTACTACTACTGCTATGGTTTATACTGTTAGTAATACGGTCGATGCTGAGCTGCCATTGCCACTGTGTTGCAGCTACAGCAGCTGCTAGCTACAACATCAGCGCCACAACGCACGTGTTTGCCATCTGGGGCTGCAGTGCATGCCTTGACTTCCCTGCCTGCTATACACTAGGCCCCAAACAGCACAAGCCCTTGTGAACCACTGCTGCTGCTACCACTAGTATTAGTACCATGCTGTCATCGCAGCGCTGCAGCTGCTGGCTACCTGTAAGCCACAGTGAGGCAGCATACAGTGCATTCAGCAAGAGTTTGTCAGCACGCGTGCCAACAAATGGCATCAACGCGTGAGAGCGTTGCGGCGCACACAGCGCCATGCAGCGCTGCTTGTGCAGCTAAGTCAGTGCCCACTGCTCAGCAGCCGCAGTAGCTGCGTACGCACCAGATACCTAAGCGAGATGCAAAGTAGTTTTTACAGTAGACAATAGCTTAGTGATTGTACTTGCCTGTCAGAACTGTCCGTTAGGCGATAAGCAGCCTTCGAATCGAGCCCACTGCAGTGCTTCGTTCGTCCAGGGAAACGCGCCATGTTTAAGGAGCGCAGGCCACCGAGCACCATGATGCCGTAGCCACTGTGCTGCAGCAATGTGGCCAAATGCACCTGCAGTATTCAGCAGCTCTGTCAGTTCAGCAGCGCTTGCTATTGGCTCAAAGCGGTGCATGTAGTTCAAGACATCAGCGTGCCCCCCTACTGCTGCTGCCGAGCGGACCGTATAGGGGTCCCAGGGACAGTCCTGCTCATGCAGCCAGCGCAGAGTGTCCACGTGGCCCCCATGTGCAGCGTTTTCACACGCAGTTGTGTCCCAAGGGCACTGCTCATCGTACAGGTAGCGACACAGGTGCACATCACCTGCGTGGGCAGCGGCTCTCATGACGTCCTCACTGAACATGCCGCCCTGCTGCTTGAGGTACTGCAGTAGCTGCATGTCGCCGCTCTCTGCTGCTCGTACCGAGATAGCGTCAACGTCCCAGGGACAGCCACTCTCAATTAGGAAGCGCATAACCTCCATGCACCCACTCTGGGCAGCTAAAGTGCATGCGCCCGCGTCAAAGGGACACTGCTCTGCTACCAAGAATTGGCAGATTGCCAGATGCCCCATCATCGCTGCGCTTCTCATTGTGTCCAGATTGAGCACACACCCTTGCTGCATGAGGTAAAGCAAGACCTCTGTGCTGCCGCTGACAGCTGCATCGCTGCAGATGTCCTCCTCGAACCAGGGGCACCCTTCCTCATGCAGCCACCGCAGAATGAAGAGATGACCGTGCTTAGCTGCAGCAGCGCAAGCAGTTTCGTCCCACTCGCACCCTTCATCGCGCAGGAACTCAAGGACGCACAAATGGGCACCAGCTGCTGCGCCCTCGGAGGTACGGGCTGTGAGCTCACCGCCATAATTCTGCAACCATCTCAATGTGTCTACATGGCCGCATCGAGCAGCGTAGTCGCAGATGTCATAAGGTAGCTGGTAGCCCTGGTACATGTGCACCCATTGAAGCTTGGACACGGAGCCAGACTCAGCAGTGCCTATGAGAACTGCATCTGTGAGCGGTAGCCCAAGCTCAACCGCAGCTTGCAGAGTAGAAATGTCGGCTGCTCTGCCAGCGATGCGCTGCAGCGGTTTGTGGTCACGCCCGCTGATGATGAGTCCAGAAGCATGAGCAAGCTTCAACACAGCAGCTGATGCAAAAGCAGCGCTGCAGAGGGTCGTCTGCGAATTGATCGTACACTGGTAAGCTAGCGAACAGTGGAAGTCATGGAGCCCAGCTATCTGCACACTCGCCACGCTTTCGTAGCTCTCTTTCCACGCTTTGCTCACAGCTGAGATGAACAAGTGCTGCCCTGGTCCAAGGGTGTTGAGAATGTGCAGCAAGATACCCGCATCATCGAGCGGGGAGGTTATAGCCACCCCGACACGCTTGCTCAATGACATGCCGCCCTCCATTGCTCGCTCAGCTGTTTTGGCCTCCATGCAGAAGGAACGCCAACGTCTAAAACTGAGCCGGTACATTTGTTCTGAAAATTTTGATGCAGGATGCCGCTCTCTTGCTGTTCGGATGCATTTGGTGCTCGTGGACCTTGGTTACACCATTATTGCATGCTCCTGGCGCTGTTCAAGGTGCGTTTTGTTGAAAATTATGTGCGCCGTGCTCAAGCCACCTGTTTTCCTACTGCCTATCAGCTGCAGGGCTGCATGGTGTCCATCTTCAGCCATTGCAGATTAACTACAGGCAGTACATGTCCGATTAATGCTCCAATCGCAACAAATTTGCTCTTTGTTGCACACAATAGGCTTGCTGAAGCTTAAGGTGCGCTCTCGCTGGACCAGCTCTTTGCCTGGTGAAGACGAACGCCTGGAGACTGCTTTCGAGGTAATCATTGAGTTTTGGCACAGAGTTGCATACCTTCTACATTCCACTCCATCATGCTTTGCCCACAGAATCATAATAGATTTCGTATCACGGTGTCTCACAACCTACTTCGCCATCTGTCGCATTGCACAGGACATCGCTGAGCTGGCGCTGCAGCACCAGGCACAGACAGGTGCTACTGCAGCTGCTGTGCCACTGTCCACTGGGCAGCTGCAGCTTGCAGATGGCGCTGCTGCTGCAACGACTGACCACTTGAGCGAGTGGGGGGGTCGTGATGCATCAGCTGCAGCGTCACGCTCTGTTAGAGGCGCTGCTTGGTGCAGGTACATCTGATTTGCCTCTCCATATATTGATAAATGAAGAACATAGGTATAGAAGTGCAGCACATGCATGAACATGATTGAGCCTTCAGACAGTAGCGCTTGCTGTATGAGATTGTGCTCCTGTAGAGTCGTCGCGGTAAGATAGGCTGCTTAGCGTCTTTTTTTTTCTGTGGATTCCTGCACTCTGCTCAGACTGCTCTGGCATTGCATACTGGCAGCACGCTCTAGGCATCACTGCTGATGAAGTACTACTGACGATTGCAGTGTATCTTGTACTGTTCATGGGTACGTGTGTTGCGCTATAGAGCTGTTGTGGAGCCATGCCCTGCACCGTCAATAGTGGCATGCAGCAGCGCAGCACTAGCAACATTAGGTAAGAGCAAGCTGACATACTCGCAAATGCATTCATGCGAATAAAGGAGCAGTTATGTACACATCGGCATGCAGCAGAAGGGGCGCGCTTCATGCTACCTGCACTGTAATCCGCATTTATCCGCTCTAGTTGAATGCAATGCTGCCAATGTGTGGATGTATCAGTAGTAGCGCAGCGATACGCACTTCTTGTTGCCAATCTGTGCAGCGTTTACTGAGACGATGTAGCATTTGTGACATAGAGCTCACATCTGCCAACCAGGCACAAGCATAAGCATGGAGCAGGAGCTTGTGCTTACCTTTGCATACCTCATTACTCCTGTTCATGTAAATTGCGCATGCAGGTTTGAGCATAGATGATCTGTTGGCAGATCCAGTAGCAGCAGCAGCAGCACTTACTGGCGGCAGCAGCAGTAGCAGCAGCAATAGCGGCGGCAGCAGCAGTACTAGCAGCAGTACTCGCAGTAAGCCGTATGCAACAGCCTATGGCGGTCATCAGTATGGCCACTGGGTAGTGCTAGGCGATGGCCGCACTGCTACTATTGGCGATGCAGTGTCCCAGGTAACATTTATGTCTCAGCATAGCAGCACTGTTAGTCTATGTATGGTGCGCTTCTACGCTATGTATGTAAAGTGTGCGTAAGCAGTACGTGCTTGCTGTTCGTAGCACATATAGTGATCAATAACCGTGACACTTCACTTGTGTTGACACACAACTGCTGTATGCTTCGTGATGTACAGTACTATCAGTTGCACTACATTGTGAGCTATGCAGTGTGCGTGCAGTGTCTGTGCTGCTGCAGAGCACTAGCACATCAGCTGCTACTTCATGCACGCGTACTTGTACAGGCTCACTGCACTAAATTGCTATTGAACTGCTATATTGACCTGTAGGGAGGGGTCTTTCCTGCCGGGTCTTTAGTTGAAATACAGCTAAAAGGCAGTGGCAGAACAGCGTTCTCACGTGATGGTGATGGGCGCGCCTCTCTTGTAAGTTCAACACTTTGAAGTTTAAACTGCATGTACATGAAGGTTTTTGTTCCAAGTTGCAACGCTAGTAAGACGTGTTTAATCAACTCGACTTTGCTGCAGAACATCAGTGTACTGGTGTAGTACACGCTATGCATGTTTGACAAGAAAACAGTCATACTGTGCGCAACAGCTTCGTAGTTGAATGAGTCGTGTGCACGCACTGTGCTTGTATGCTGTAGCATTTGCAGCAGTGTCAGTATTGTGCTGCAGAACTGCTGACACTGCACTGCTTGTACACACTTTCTGCACACTAACAACTCTTACACTTTCTCTGTGTGTATGTATTCTATGTCTCGAAGAGGTCCTGTTTGCAGGAGCTGCTGTATAGTGAGGCACTCATTGGCCTTGGCATACCTACAGCTGTTGTTGGTACGCTGCCATATATATATACACATACGCTTCGGTCACAATAAAATTCACCCTTCAATCATACTTAAAGCATACTTCTGCGGCAATGCCTTCACGCGCGCTATGCTCACAGCTTGCCCGTTGTCGCGTATAATGTAGTTGAATCACAGTACAATGCGTTGCAGTATGTTTTCGCACTAATGCACATACCATATGTGCACTGCATGAACTCTACAACACTGTCAATGACACTGTGTATACTTGTGTATTCTTCTGCACTAATATGATGCAACATAAACAGTGAGTGTAGCGCTAACGGGCGGATCTGATCTTCCGGGTACCCTTGGACCCTCTGCAGTTCTAACCCGTTTAGCCCCTTCCTTCATGCGGTACGTTCTTGCATTTCAAAAGAATTCTGTCAACTTAGAAGTAGGTACTTAAACTGCCGGTAGCTGCTGCTGCTGATGCGTCTCGAGGAGTGCATAGATGTATCTTACTGCACAGTGACCCAGTAGAAAGCTGTTGCTCGACTTGCGTCGTACATATGAGCTTGATAGAAGCTGTATGATTACTGCGTGAGCTAGTGTTGCGCTGGCTACGAGCTAGCCTGTGTACAGTCATCTGGTAGTGCATATCTGCTATGCAACTATGTGACTATTGCTATGTCAAAGCTTACTGATTTGCGTATTATTCCATTCGCTTTAACTTTGTGACCACAGATTCGGCACGCTGCAGCTACCAACCACGCGGGGTGACATCACACTACTGCAGAGCATGGCTGACTTCGCCTGTAACAACATACACTTTAGACACAACAGTGATGCACGCACTAGCACTGAAGCAGTAGCAGTAGTTGATACTCATAGTAGTACTCAAACTAGTAGCAGCAGTGGAGATCGAGAATCAGTGTATGTACAGTTACTGATAAATATGATCACAGCTTCAGCACACCTAGCTGCAGCCTGGCAGGTACATCAACAAAATTTACTTGATCAGCAACTTTGATACCTGTGCGTTGATGCATAGTAGTCGATATGACAAGCTCGCAGTACCTTGCAGGTTGGTCCCCAGCAGCTGCCTTGTAGACACACACTGCTGGAGCTAGCATCACAACTTCTGCTGCAACGTCTTTTGAAACGCCTTGTATGAACCAGCTGTACTGATATAACGGATGCTTTGCACTCACTACAACTTGATTGACAACATGCGTCACTTGTGTGCCATGTCACTCATACACTGCTTACTGGTGCTGCTGCTACTTTTTGTCTGCAACAATTATATCACATTAACAACCAGTGTGTAGGCTTCACACACGGAGGCCTGAACAGCGACAACATGAGTGTGTGTGGAGTAGCATTAGATCTAGGCTCCTGCGCTTTTATAGAGCACTTTTGCCCTAAAGTGTCACCCAATCCAAGTGATGTCAGCGGCCGTTATGCCTTCAGCGCTCAGGTGAATACTTCACATCTAAGGGATAGTAACCAAGTCCTTGAAGTATGCTGTGCTGGTGCGCTTGATAGTGCTTTGAGAGCGGTTAAAACACGCAACAGCACACTGAAGCTGTGCACATCAAGCACTGCTTGTGTGTGATTGTTAACCAGATTGTGTGATGGTGTTGTACTGTATAGACACTGCTGTGGCACTTGCTGTTATATCGCTAGACTGCTGTCGCTACTGCTATTGCCACTATGGTCTCTAGTACTGCTACTACTCACTGCTGCGATCAATGCATCCTTACTGCTGTTACTGCAAGCTTCTCAACTGTCACTGATGGCACTGTTACCATTACTGCTGCTGCTGTTACTGCTGCTCAACACCAGGTTGCAGCAATGCGCTGGAACTGCGACAGACTGAGAGAGGCTATGACCCCTTTGGTTGGTTACTACCACTACACACGCACATCTCACATCTTTGACACGGTCTATGCAGCAGAGTACATGCAAGGTATGAGCAGAAAACTAGGCCTGCCGGGTCTGAGTGAAACACGTCAATCTGACGTGGCATTCGTGGCAGAGGTAGCTACGCACATGGAATCTGTCTTGCACTAAGCTTTTAACAGTAACAGAATAGTAATGCAGTAATTCGTGCAGCAAGTGCTGTGCTCACAGCAGTGTACGACAAGCTGTAAATGCTGTTGGCCATGTTTATACACGTTGAGGAATGAGTGTACATCATGTGTTGGTGCAGTGTGTGTATGAGTGTACTTGCAGCACAGTCGCCGGTAGCAATCACGAAGATTGACTGACGTAGATACACTGCTGCTTGCTGTTTACTATTGTATGACTTGTTGACAGCTGATGGAGCTCATAGAGACAGATGCAGTAGACTTCACAGACACTTTCACAGCGCTGACGCACTTTGCAGCACACCACGATACAGCATCCAGTTCAGCAAGTTCAAGTGCAACTTCAAGTGATCCGCTAGGGTGGCTGCAACCGGGTGCAGTTCTGCCGTTGACGACAGTGCTGACGTCAGCCCAGGCGTTTCACTGTGTAACGCCTGACTGTGTAACTGCCTGGTCTGGCTGGCTACACCGCTACAGCGTGCTGCTGTCACAGAGCTTACAGTGCTCTAGCGATGAGTGGTTTGCCGTGTCTTTCACTGGCGCTATTAGCGATAGTCAACGAACCGGTAGCAGTGATGCAACTACTGCAACAGCATTAGCAGCGGCAGCAGCAGCAGCAGCAGCGAAAGTAGATGATAGTAGTGACTGCAATGAAGCGCACACACTGGCGCAGTCTCTAGCAACTAGTATAGTACAGTTACACATAGAAAACGAGACTACCGAAGTGCTTGCAAGAAGTGTACACAGCAGTAGCAGTAGTAGTAGTAATAGTGATACTAGTAGTACAGGTAGAATCAGTAGCAGAAGTGATGTACGAGCTAGCGTTATGGCAGCAGCTAACCCTCTGTTTGTGCTGCGAAAAGCAGCGCGAGATGCTGCTGTCACTGCTGCTGTAGTGCACGGTGACTGGCAGCTGTTCAATGAGCTGCAACAGCGGTTAGCGCAACCTTGCTGTACCAGCGCCGAAGCGCAATGTACACCACTATAATCTAATGAGCAACTGCAGATGTGACTCGGCGTTGATTTAGTTACTGTGCTTATTGTATCTTTACGTTTCTTTATCGATCACCACCTTACGTTATACTCCGCACTCAAGCAACAACGAGTGAGCACACGCGCACACAAAAAACAGCTTGAATAGTTCACAGTGCGCGGCTTCAAGCATTTGTAATGTCACACAGAATGCAGTTGAACTGGCAACATGCACACTGTTTTTTCCGCCAGTTTAGATACTTACACAGCACTCACACAGACTCACAGCCATTATTAAACCATATATAGAACAACTGCTGTCACAGTGCTCTAAGCATCATCATCAGAGGCCTCGTCAGCACTGCTGTCGTTACCGTTATCACTACCAGTAGCATCATCTACAGGAACTCGTGACTCATGCAGCAGCAGCTCGGAAGCCGTTGGCGACCGTTGTGTCAGCTGCTGCAGCCCGCTGCTGTTCAGCAATGGACGGCCCTCTAGCAGCCGGGTGCACAGTGCTGCATTGCTGCACACGTGTGACACGCCCTCACCTCTGCCAAGCACAAGATCCTGTTTGTGTTCAAGCCGTGGTTGCGTACATTGTGGTATGGTGTGCAACTCAACAGTGTCAGTGTATGCTTAGGTGCGAGATGCATGCATTCTAGTGGCTGTACAACTTGGAACAGCATACTTCATAGCATCAACCAGCTATTCTAAGTACATGATACTGCTACTGCGTTGTTGCGTCACAAATGCACAGACCATTGGCACTGACATGCATTACAATACACTGCGACTAGTTTTATGTCAGTGCAGAAACATACTGCAACAGACAACTCACTTCATTGTCACTAGTGAAGATTCGCCGGGTCCAATCACTGAGTGACTCGCCACAAATGCCAACTAATGGGGGTGTGCCTTCCGGCCGTCCATCTGTGCAGCTGTGAGCAGCCAAGCAGCATTCTAGCAGCTCACGGGTACCAGTCTATAGGAAACATAGAAGGATATATATGTATGAACATAAATATTATAAGTAAGTGATAGTTGTGTGCACATCTTGATTTGCGTTCGTGGATTGATAAGGACACATTGCAATGTAGGTGGAAAACAGCTCAATGCTGTACCGTCATGTAGTGTTCGCATTGCTCTGTGCGGTGTGCAGAGTTGTGGTAGTGTCAATACAAATGTTGTTGTGCGCACTCGCGGCAACTCAAGATTGCGCAAGATTGCCGCAACTGTCATGCCAATAGTAGCATAGCTGCAGCGAAAGCAGCATTGCTTCCTGAGCAAACAGTGATGCACTGAGTAAGCTCAGAATAGGTAGTAGGGCATTTAGCAAGCTTTTTGAATTTTGTACTGCATTGTTCACCTGAAAGGCAGAGCACTCAGCAACACCAGCCATACCATGCCACAGCACTGCATCACTGCGCTGGATAGCCTGTTTACAAACAACAGTAGTAGCACCACACATGCACAACACACAGTGCGTGAAAGATGAGCATCATAGACAGCAGCAGGAGCTACTGCTGCAGTAGTGACAGTACTGTGTTAGTATTGTGACAGCAAGCAGCCAAAGCGGTGATGATTGTGAATGCAGTGTGAGTAGTACAACCTTTCGTAGAGCAGCTACAGTGAGTGGTCCAATGTCTTGTGCATGGTGCCCACGTGGCACTCCAGCTTGCACCTACAGGACATACAATCGTATCGATCAAGCATGTGATAACAGTTGATAAGTATCCATATCTATGTAGCTGTGCTGGTATATAATATCAAGTAGTCAGCTGCTATGGTACATCAGCAGTTATGGTGCTGCTCTTCCTGTTACTGGAAGCTGCAACATGGCGGTGCGAGCGTGCTTTGTTGTGCATTGACATGGCAGCAGTGCTCTATCATTCGTCGGTGCAGTTGCACTTTCCCATGTAAGACAATACTATTACCACTTACACCATGCAGTGTACAGTAGTATAACAGTATAACAAATCAGAATAGACTTACGTTGACATCAGTGCACTCTCCGCTGTACTCAAAGCCCTCAGCAGGGTCCACTTCGTCAACGGCTTTTGTAACGTCTGAAGCGCCAGTAACGGCTGCAGCTGCATCATCACCAGTGTCGTAGCCATCACTCTCATGGCCGTCACTGGAGGCCACGCTTGCAGTATCAAGCCTGTGGACACACACATTACGCGCACAACGTGCACGTAGCATATGCGGCTGCTGTCATTGGACACGTTTTGATAGCTGTAAAGTTCAGAGTTTAGACTTGTAGCCGTATACAAATACTGATATAAGTAAGGGGAACCGCAGTTCAATAGCTTCGTATACCACTACTGCGAGCAACACACGACCACGATCATGGCTGGCATATGTGTATGCAAATGCCACATTATCGGATCTACATATTTAGACATGCTACTACATCTGGTAGTTGCACAACACTCGCACTCACCTTGAGTCAGCAGTTCCTCCACCGGCAGTTATTCCATCATCGGTTACGACAGCAGCCGTTAATCCATCAGACGTTACTGCAGCAGCCGTTAAATCCACTGCAGGCGTGTCACCGACCACAAGATCAAGTGGCAGCAGCACAGGGACACCGCGTCTGCGAGCACGACGCAGCAGCTGTCGCAGCGCTGCAATAACGGCTGNCTGGAGGGTCTGCGCAGGGAATGTTAAGACCCGCTGCGGATAGACCCGACAGACCAGCACCTCCTACAAGTGCAATCTGTTGAAGTTTGATGCGCCAAAAATTTGAACAATCAGGCAGTGTTGTTAGAGTAGTGTATGGCGGTAGACTATGCAGAAATGGTCCGCATGCGCAACGCAGCACAGGTTGTCGTTAGTAGCGCAAGTTGGACAAGGGTGATGTTGCAGTACTAAGGAAAGTGCTGAACTCGTGCTAGCAAAGAGTTCGTTTTCATTGGTATGCACCAATCAGTGCTCATTCGATCTGCAGCTGCTCCTGCTGCTGCACATTTCTATGAGCAAAGCATGTCAATCGCTGCTATGTTCGTATGAACATTTATACACCACAATGTAACATACAGTACATAACAAAATGACGTCAGAGTGTGACGTCAGCAGAATGACGTACGCACCTCATCTGCCACGTCGATCATAGCATCTAGGAGTCTTAGCTTAGGCTCTACAGACTCCCCTCCTATGATACACAGCAGTGGCCTCCTCTGTACAGACACTTGCTGCTGCTGTTGCTGCTGCTGTAGCTGTAGCAGTGCATCAGTTGAGGCTGTCCCTACTGTGAGGGGTGCGCTCTCCACGCCAATGATCTGAGAGAGACAACAACGGCGTCACAGCAGTAAGGCGGTGCAGTGGAGTACGTATAGCATTGGTTTGTGCGGTCTCTTGAGCATACTAACCAATCAACACTGCTGTACCACTGCACTGTGGCACTGCGGCTATGAGAGAGTCACCAACACTCCTTGAAACAGCTAGTGTGATCAGCATTGCCCCATCGAACAAATTGCTTTCAAGCAGCATAGTACAGTATCAGCATTGCGCTGCGTTCAGTATTAGCAGCAGCGTCTCTACTGTACACCCAGTAACCAGCAGTAACAGGCGGTAATAGTCACAGTTATAACGGCACAGAAACGGCTTTTCTCACCTGTGCAACTGCCAGCAGATCCTGCCTGAGCGTTTCACCAGCAGCCGTTACACTGCAGCCTCGTAAACCCGGCAGGGCTCTGTAGCTAGTGTCAACCATGCACTGACCACTACTGACAATGACTGCGCTGTCAATGACCCCTGACAACGTGGCACCAAGGTCAACTTCTTGAAATTCTGAATGTGCAACTGATTGAACACTTGAAGGGCACACCGCCCACATGAAGTCAGGCAGCTGCTCCTCCTGTTGTGCGAGTAGCAGTAGTAGTTGCAGTAGTAGTAGCAGTGGCAGTCAGCAGTATTAATGTAGCTGTAGCGTACAATGGCTGTAGTGCAGCCAGTCAAGCCTGAATGTGCTTGTAGGTTTTTATAATGTTCATACATAAAGGGCCAATACTACTACTTCACTGCTGCTGCTGCTACTGCTGTTGCTACAAGTGCATTGCTAAAATTGCTCACGTACCACTGCTGCGCATGTGTATGCGCGCACTTAAAATGCAGATACTTCAGAACCTGCACGTAGAGAACTTCAAGTACGCACCTCATCATCACTAAGAACTTCAACAGGTGCTTCAGGTGCAGGCAGAGACCCCCTTCCAC
>AXNI01001589.1:0-10375 GCA_000498555.1 Heterococcus sp. DN1 | reverse complement strand
ACTATGTTTATGATGTGACAACTGCAGAACAGCGGCTGCAGCTATTTCTTGAATTAGAGAGTAGTAGCCCTGATAAGGCAAAAGTCTGGCGGCTATTGTTAGACTCTTACTTTGAGCACTGCGTCGTAGCTGGGCGTACAGAGTTAAGACACGAGCACGTACGCATTAGTAGTAATTGTAACAGTGGAAGTAAACAGGTATTACATGTTCTAGTTCCTATATACTTCAAGTTGCGGGCTTTTTCGCTGCCTCTAGATGCAGATAGTGTAGCCGTAGCTAGTACAGCAAAGCAAATATGTTTATCAAATGATCAAGATACAGCGCAATGCGCGTTTGCACTGGCTCAGAGGGTAGAGCTAGCTATACAGCTAAATACAGCTTAGCAAGCACATCAGTGTAACACACAACTGGTACTGCATTGTTACAAGCATTGCTTTCAGCTGCTTTCATTCAGGCACACGGCGCTACTGCACGTGTCTCTGAAGCGACTACTACCGCAACTTGAAATATACTATGTTATCATTGCTGCTTTGTGTCTAAAGTTTTTGAAGCATCTGTTTTCACGTTTTGCTGCATCTACAGCACTTGCTATTGAAAATGCGTACGCTGGGTTTGCTTCTAGAAACTCACAGAGGTCACCATTATAACCAGCGTAACCCCATCCAGTTAGTATAGGTTGTATCTGTTAACAACACATCGCATTGAGTGCGTAATCAAACATTGTATGCGAGTGAGTATCCATGTTTGGTATGACAGGATAGCGACGTATCGATTGCTGCAACAGATATTCTACCTGAAGCCTTGGAAAGTATGTAGCATCATGTCTCACTCCTGCTAGCCACCTGTTCGATTTGGTACGGTATATGCATGACAGTCAAGATGAGTATGCGGTTACAGTATTAATGGATATGTGTTCTCTTTACCTGCATCCTAAGGTAAAGTGTCTACCAGTTTGTACACGTCCATCAGCCCACGTGACCAGTGACCGTTGTAAATCGCCTTGCCATTGTTCAATTGTACCTTTAAAAGTACTAGTGTTTACAGGATTACCAAAGTATGCTAAGTTGTCATTCTCACCAAAAGTTGTTTGATACAATACAAAAAAGTGTGTAAAGTGTGCTACTAGTGGCATTATCTCTTGCCGCAGTGCTAATGGCATCTCTGATAAACTCCATGTGGCCCATAGCAACCTGTAGTGAAATAGCGCATGTAGTGATAAGTTTGTGTGTGGACTTTCGCGTTTACGTACTGAAATGCTGATTACCTTTTACTCTGTAGCATCTCAGCTGGTCCTTTGTTTCGCGTATGTGCAGTAGCAGCTTGTAGATCTTGTATAGTAGTAACACATAACCAACCAGTAGCGCCATGTTCAATCCAATCTTGTAATGACGCACGTACTGGTACACCAGCTTGATACAAGAATAGTCTCTGAAGCTCACACATCACACTGTGATGCATGATGACAGCATTGCATGTGAACTCAAGCACTTTGATTAGTAACATTCAGCTGCAAAAACGCGTCAATCTGTCAACTAAAGGTACCTGTAGTCAAAGACAATGTAGCCACCAGCAAAACCCATAGTATGCATCAATGCTGCCATCTGTGATTGCCAATATAGTACATACAATACACACACAGCAGGAACAACAATTCAGCATATTGAACATATAGACTCTGCTAATATAATATACTTTCATATACTTTCATATATTATCAAATGTGTGATAGTTGCCTGACCATGACCACCACCAAGCTCTACAACAGTAGTCATATCATTGATATCAGTACCTAGTACATCTTCCGCCCATGCTAGGTTCCATGCTTTTTCTATACTACTAGCACTTGCATTTGTTGGCTGTATATGACATCAAAAGGTACAACAATGTGATGTTAGCAATTGCATCAAGAAAGGCGCCTACTGCATCATGCCGCTTCATTCTTACCTCTGCATTCTCACAGCATGTTGTGGGGTAAGATCCTGGAGGTTGGAACTCTACTACTGATTGCTCATATCTCTGCAATGCACAGTATGTTCACATCATTTAGCAACTAGAGTTAGTTACGATGCTTGCAAGAAAGAGCACATGTCTGCAATTCGAAATTGTAACATGACACTCAGTACCTGCGACCATCTTGGGTGTGCTTGTAATAGCTGCATTTGCTGGACACATGCTGACGGTACACACGGTTCCATGAAAGCTCGTAACTCAGGCTTTGTACGTATCGTGAATGGATTGCCATCAGGGTCTAGCAAAAGTTGACGAACTTGCTCATGAAATGTCTCCCAGAGCACTTCACGTTGCTCACTAGGGCCTTCTTGCAATAGCTTAGCTCGCATGTTTTGTAAAAACTGCTCAAGCTCATTGTGGCGCTCATCGGCCGGGCTGATTTCAGAGCTGCTGTCGAAATATGCTGTAACCACATCGCTGAGCAGTATGCTGTCATTGAGAGTAGTGACATTCTTTGGCACAACAGCAGCGCTAAATGTGTAAGATCCAGCGACGCCATCAGCTAATGGTATCATCCCCAGCGTCGCCGGAAAGCATGCTATGGCGCGTCTGGTAGCCACGTCAGCGCCAACTCCATTGCTTCTGCGTACTAGCCAAGCGCAGACGGCAAGATCTTTTGTCCATCGCTGCTCAGCCAAAGGTGCAACCTCATACGCGAACGCTGTTAAGCGGGAATTTTCATGTACAGGCTTCAGATTCAGCGAAAAATTTCTAGCGCACACACTCACTGCCCAGTGCGTCCCAATCAACAATGCCAGCCACATCACAGCAACAAAAGCCGGCTCAGTTTGAACCGTTGAGTTTCGGTGGCGCTGCTCTTCCGATGCTGTTTCAGCTGACGTTGCTACTCTCAATATGCAGCACTATAGCTGATGATGTTTGCGATGCACGTGGTTATCACGTAGTGCAGCGTCCAGCTGCCTTTGAAGGGTGTGGTTCATGGCAGGAGAGCTACATGAAGCTTCATCAACGCATACTAGCAGGAGAGCAAGAACCACGTTTCCTGGTGTCCGTTAGCGTGGAAGGTGGTTTGGCTGATCGCATCACTGGCATCATTACTGAATTTTACTTCGCCCTGCTTACAAATCGAGCTTTTCAGATTACTAATGCGCAGTTAAGCCTACCAAAGTTTGAAGCTGCATACGATGCACCATTCATTAGTTGGACAAGGCATGTAGACGATCCTGCTATTCTGACAGAGCATTTGAGACTGACATACAAGGGCATTCGCCGCTACAAGGTACATATAGCATGTTTTCTTCAGCACGTCAGAAATGCGCTCACAGCTTTGCCATGTCGATGCTCATGTAATGCAGGGTGTTCGAGAATTTCCCAGTGAAGCTCAAATTGACACCTCCAAATTCTGGAGTATGTATCTAGTCGATGACGAGCCTGTGAATGAGTTTTATGAAAGTAGTGATTTACGCCAGATGCCTGAAGGCCATGCAAATGTATCAACACTATTTGTGGCATCAAATCGAGGCCGTGTGTTTCGGCTGTTTGACAATCCGTACCACAAGAAGGTGCGTTATCTGCCACGTGTGATCGATTACTCTTGCTTGTTCATGCAAGCTTTCAACATGTACTACACTCCGCAATGTGTTTTTAAGCTATAAAACTAGTGTCTCATTAGCGCTTGCACTGCTGTTCCTGCTGCATTTGCAGACACTGTCTCAGATGGGTTTGCGACCAGATACAGCATTTGCATGTGCATTCAACTTCTTGTTTGCACCTAATGATGCTGTCAAAGCAGCATACCAATATGAGTCAGGCCGCCTCAGTACATCTACTAATGATGATGCACTCAGTATTGGCATCAACTTCAGACTTGGTGATTGGGCATTTGATGCTGCAAAAGACAAAGAGATAGTCAGAAACCTTGACGCAATGCAAGGCGTGTTTGACTGCGCTGACGCTATTGCAGCATCGAGAAGAGCTTCTAACGCAACGAAGGTACACTCAATCTCAACGATGTCGTCACAATGAGAACCAACTTCGAGCTTCACTGACTGATGTTAATCGTGCATGTGTGTACCCCAGTTGACAAACGCGCTACTTTAAGAATTACTTTCTTTTTTAATGCAGGTGGTGTGGTATGTAACAGCAGATTCTGCGCACTTGCGGCGGTTAATACTAGACCAGTATGGTGCTGATGTTGTAGTGACACAAACACAGCCACACAGTCACGGTGACTGCCAGCATATGCATGAAAGTTGTGCAGAACAACAGCTCAATACTTCTATTATCATGGCAGCCGGACAGTTGTGGTCTATGGCAATGACAGACTATCAAATCTTTACAAGAGACAGTGGCTTTGGTAGATTAGGCGCTATGCTGAGCAAGCGATGGCATAGTATGTATGCTTTGCATCCAGGTGAATACAGAGCATGTGGTAAGCATGACTATGACTCACTTGAGGTCACTACAGCAGACTGGGCAGGGATATAAACAAGCATTTTGTGCACATCGTTCAATGTTACTTATGATCACAACTATCACAACACACTGAATGGACGCCATCAGCACTTCATGCATCATTCTGCGCTGTAGATGAAGGCTTGAAATTGATATCACTTATTGCAAAGCATCGCAGCAATGTAGATCAAGCCAAAGAGTAGGAGAGTTGCGTTTATAAATCAATTATATATGTAATGCTATATTCTTGATTAAGGAACAAAGCCTGCTCCGCAGCGAGCGTCGTCACAGACTGTGCCGACCACCACTATATTAGCTGATGTCCTTCACGAGTATTCTTGTAAGAATAGCAGCAGACTTTGAAACTCTTGCAGCGGCTCAGGCAATGCTGCCGTGTCAAACCGCTGCCAGCGATGATCTTCACGATTGATGATGTCATTTCCAGTCTTGATGCACTCTCTAACGTGCTGCTCGTTTGTGTACTTATCAACATTGTGCTCTTGGTGTACAAAGGACTGCAGCTTTCTGACCAAGCCCTCTGTATTGAGGAAGTAACTGCCGTGCCAGCCACTGTCAACAATTGCTCTATCAATGCTCAACCGTCGCACATCACTCAAAGGCTGCTTGCTAAAGCCCTTATCATTCACTACGAAAGCATCAACCCAAGGCTGTGGCCGCGTCCACCCAAAGTTATAGTAGAACTGCTGCATGTGTAGCGCCACTGGACTGTCAAGGTCGGCGTACATGTCGTGTAGCGCTAGCACAACTTCAGGATTCGGGATCTCATCAGCGTCGCACACGATCGCTATGAATCGCTGCAAGTTGTGATGAGCTGTGATGTACTCAGCTGCTACGTCTCTTTGGTAATTTTCGCGATACCAGTTGTCCATACCACTAACAGCCATGAAAGGATGCTTTGCTTGCCTCTTTAGCCATTCATCAGTCTTCTCTGGAAAGCTGTCGATGATCATGTATTTGAGCTTTGCTGCGTACGGCAGCAGACTTGTAGCATGCTGCTCCAAATACAGCTCTTGCTTTCTGACTCCTGAATGAGTTTCTCGTGCTTCCACGATCACAAACTCATCCACGACATTGTACAGGAGCTTCAAACGCAGCTCTAGAATAGGTTCGCCATTATAGAGTATCACATCAAATATCTTCACCGTAGGCATCTGTTCAGCATCAAAGGAACACCAAAAGCAACAATGCACGTCTAATAAGTATACACATCTGCAGCGCATTGTGAATGCTCTCACTTTGCGAAAGCTACCTTGGCTTGCTCGTTCTGCGAAGCTGCAGAGCTAGAACAGCTTCCTGCATCTACTTGTGCATGGCAATGCGCCAAACAATATGACAGTATCAACAAAGCTGGCTTGATAAGCACCATCAAGCACATCCGGCTCAGCTGACTATCTTCAACATGAAACGGCAGCTTCAAGAGATGCTGCACAAGTGCATACTGTGCGTATTGTTATGTTGCTGTACTGTGATAGCACAAGATGTGGCCTGTACGGCACATATACCTCTTGGAACTGGTGCTCGACACTACTTTGACGGACCCTTGGATCCTGCTAAACCCTACATCTCATTGGCTTTCATAACTGGTGATGACCCGCTATTGACCGCAAGAGGCTTCTGCGCCCTATATATCACTGGCAATGGCTCACCTTTTGAATGTGTCGATCAAATTATGGTAATCCATTTTAAGAAATGCAAAGCTTTATTAATGCAAATGCTTACACGTAGTCATTATCTGATTTCCCGTCTCCTTGCTGTGTCACACGAACTTACAGCGCATGTACTGCGAGGGTATGCCTTGTGAACAACGTCATAGGCCATGGGACTGTTGTGGTCCGTCATCGCCAGAATGTCAGCAATGTGCTCCAGCTGAGTTGACATTGCACATGAGCAATTTCATGACAGCATACTTGTGTAAAAACATGCAGCATGGTTGGGAATTTAGAGCAAATGCTTGCCCTTTTGCAATAGAAGGCAACACAGGCTTGTTCAGTTCATCACCAATGACACTATTGAAAGCTGCTCAACAAGTACCACTTGATGGCACTATCTGTGAAATTGGTTTCAATGCTGGGCATAGCGCAATAGCTTATCTCAGTGCTAATCCCAAAGCACGAATCATCAGCTTTGATATAGGGCATCATTCGTACACTTGGAAAGCACTACAAGTCTTACAGCACTTCTATCCGGATGCTTCATTGCAATTAGTTATTGGTGATTCGGCTCGTTCGATACCAGACTTTATCAAACTGAATCCACATATTAGATGTGACCTGATCTTTATAGATGGCGGTCATGAGTATGCGCAAGCAATGGCAGACTTGAAGAATATGAAAGCATTAGCTAATACTCAAGGGCATGTTTTAATTATTGATGATGTGAGTACAATAGGTACTGTACAGCAAGCATGGTCACAAAGCTTACAAGATGGTTTGATTGAAGCATCTACAGAGCTAGATGATTTGCTGCTACCAGCCAACGCACAACGTCACAGTTACGTTCAAGTATTTGCAGGTACTGCTGCTGATACTGTGAGAGTGCCAAACAGCTTTACAGCAATGGCAATTGCGCGCTACAAGTTTGAGGCAGTAACACAATAGACAGCATAAGATGCAACAGCAGCAGCTCAAACAAATTTTCCATCAATGTAAATCTGTAAATCTATTAGATTCTTCACTGGTACATTTGCACTGCAAGCTGTAGCCTGTGTTGTAGTGCTTTTGAACACACTACAAAGTCATCGTCCTTGAAGAAAGTACACAAAGTGTCTGCAGCTTGTTGTGTCTGTTGTGCATCAGCAAGTATGGATAGTGGAATAGCTCTTAACTGGTACAACATGGGCACTAGTATGTACAACTGCTTGTTTGCTGCATTACTACCTGTCATGATATGTTGTGCTGTACATGATAGACCATCAACATTTGTACACTGCTGAAAGTATGAGTCTATAAAATAACTCCAAAACTTTGCTTTGTATGGATTGCTTGCTTCAAGATGCAGCCTTAGTTGTAATCGTTGTGCTGCTGTTGTAACATCATATAGCTGTATACCTGTATCTGTACCTTGAATGTCAGCATCAGTGCCATGTAATCCAAGTTCTAATAGTACTGCATATCTTGCTGTTTTTGAACTGCTACTCTTTTGTCTTACAACACTCGCTTGTGCACTATGAATATGTTTAGTATGTTGCAATGCTTCCTGTAGTATTGTATTGTTGCTAAACACATTGTCAAATAGTAGTGTTGTGATCATATTGTTTACTGCTGTTGCTTGTTCGCGTGTCATGACTGATTCCAGACTGTGCTCTGTTATCGTTGAGATCTTTGCAACACTTGCTGCTGGCATAAATAGTGGCATATGACTTGTGTACACGCCATTTGTTGCATATAGCCATATGTCAGCAACAGCAGTGATAGTGATATCGCGTAGATCAAAGTATCCTTGAAATGCATGAGCTTCAGTCGATGTTACATCCAGCATGTGTGGAAAGTGTTTAGTTAAAAACTGCCGCATGCCTTTCCTGTTAATGACATAAGCACCAGCACCCCACAGCATGTAGTCGTTGCCAGTACAGTGGCATCGTTGTGACCATAGCACATGATCTGTAATGCTTTGCTCCGCGTGCTTCAACTTCTCATCATGAAAGATCAGTGTCGACATTTGCAGTATCGACCAGTCTGTTGGTAGTGACTTTATGAGTCTTCGCAAGCAATGCCATATCATAGCACTATTTCTGCTTGCATCTGTAGATAGTTGTACCATCTCTACATCATCTTCGATTATCAGTGCCTCTTCTAGCCCCAGTGCATAGGCAACTGCTATTGCTTTAGCATGACTCAGGCCACAGCCCAGCGTGGACATTCGGCCTGCCAAACCGAAGCGCCAGATTCGCGCTTGCATTGTTGCCAGTTTAGAGCTGTTGTTGTCAGTGTGCATGGTGGCATAGGTCGACAGCTCTTCCTCAACATCTGTTCTGCTGAATTGGCTAGCATCTATTGCGCTGATTCTGGTACTACTTGGCACATAAGGATCAGTAGCAAGCCATGCCTCTGTGTGCAATCGACGTTCCGGGCTGCGATCCAAATTGATGAACAAGATATGTGGAGCTGCTGCTTTCTCTTGAGCTGCTGCGCATTGCTCTCGTGAGTTTTGAGCAGCAGCGATCAAGATGGCGATTGTAAGCCACACAAGGAGCAGCATCAGCTGTCACACACAGAACCGTTTATGACCGTTACTTTCTCGCTGAAATGCAGGTGCGATGGATGCTCCAAGTTTGTGGTTGGTGCTATTCCAGTTGTATAGCACCTACTGCTATGCTTCAACCATTGCTTGGGAGTCTGTAGCGAAAGAAGCGCGTTACAGTCCCAATGCGAAACTCGCAATAGCTGATACCTTGCATTGCTGATTGATTATCTCAAGTCGCGCGCTAGTCTTCACCGTGCATGCACACTCTGGTTGACAGTTGACAGGATGCACGGTGGAGAGTAATGCTACAATGCTTAATAATTCACTGAACATATATTATATTATAGTATTATTGCAAGCTTGTGTTGTGATGGACCCCTAACAATCTCTTAATAGCACTGTATAAAGTGTGTCAGAATCTTAGCAGTAAGAGCTCAGCTTTCCACTACTAACACTGAAACTATCTAGTATACATGAATTACCAAAAGACAAACTGAATATGACACACAGAAACCGAAGGCTCCCTATAGCAAGCTCAAGCCTCCAGAGTAGACCAGGATAGATCAGCAAAAGCAGCAAACCCGCAGCACAGTAGATTGCTCATAACAGATCTCTATGAACATGTGTGTGGTGTACTCCATCGTCAAATAAGCTGTAACGCCTGGAGTATATTATCATGCAAAGCATGCCAGCATGCGGTGAAGTCTTCTGGTACAACGAAAGAACAAGTTCGTTTTGCAGCATAGACCACTTCTTGGCTGTTCAGTGGATAAGGTACAGCAAAAGCCCTCAGCATATTGTAGTAAGGTATTAATACGTACACCCGTTTTGTGGATTGTTGCTCAAATGTACACTCGCTGTTGAACTGTAATGAGCGTGTGCTACATCTTTGAAAAAAGGAGTTTAGAAGAGTACTCCATAGTTTGCCTTGCCATAGTGTAAAAGACTCTAGAAGCAACATTAACTGCAATCGCTGCTCCGCTGTAGTCACGTCATACACCTTTGGCAGCAAATGATCGTACTCTTGCGCTGCATTGCCATTAAGCCCGAAATTCAACACTACTGCGTAACGAGAACTTCCAGTACTACCACCTGTAGAAACACACGCTTTTATTGCTTCATACACATGTCGAGTAGCACTTAGTGCTGCTGGTAGCATCTTGTTTCTGCTGCTGTCCACATCAAACATTTTTGCAGCTTTAAAAGCACTGATGCTTAACTGCAAGGCCTCTAGCTGATAGGTTGATAGGGTTGAATTCATACCCGAAACACCAGATTGAAAAGTTGTTTCAGAGGCAACATAGTCTGCTGGTATGAACAGAGGTAAATGGCTCACATACACATTGTCTAGATCGTATATCCACAAGTCTGATATAATAGCCAAAGCTGAGCTACGTAAGTCTATCAAACCATTGAACGCTGCTGTTTCTTGCAATGTAGCAGTCAAGAACTGTGACAGATGCTTGCTCAGGAAAGCATGCATGCCCTTTCTGCTTATGATGTATGCACCAGTACCTAATAGCAAAAAGCTGTCACCGCTGCATTCATTTCTGCGTGACCATAGTACCTGGTGCATCAGCAGGTCATGCATTTCGATAACCTTGTGAGGAACATAGATTAAATTCGACAGCTGCAAGATGTCCCAATCGCTTGGTAGTGAGTCAAGGAGTTGTCTCAAGTAGTTCCACACTTTGCTTCTGTTGTCGCTGCTGTCGACAAGCTGAATCATTTCAACATCATCTTCGAC